>JAZHYW010044125.1:0-20207 GCA_037355805.1 Ixodes ricinus | reverse complement strand
TTCTTTATTAATACTGTTAACCTCTTTCGAGGTTGTTACAGGAGTGGATGAAACATAATATCACACAGGTTGCACTTGCTGCAATAACTTGGAACAAAAATCTAAAAAGTTAGTAGTATTTACAACATCAGGTGGCAAACTATTCCAATCAATAATTGTTCGAGGAAAGAAGGAGTATTTAAATGCGTCATTTTTATAACTATATGGTTTTATTGTTCTGCTGTGAAAATGCCTAGTAGACCTGGGGCAAAAAAATGTAATGTAATCATCTTTGTCTATTCCAAGCTCGTCGTTAACGATAAGGTAGAGAAATTTTAGACGATTCATTCTCCTTCTTTCCTGTAGGGTTTCCAGGCCCGCCTCAGTACAAAGTTTTGTGGGGGACACATAAGAGGAATACATATTGTACACAAAACGCACCGCTAATCTCTGAATTCTCTCGAGTTCTGAAATACAACATGATGTGTGGGGATCCCAGATGACACTAGCATATTCTAACATTGGCCTAACCAGAGTTTTATATAATAATAACTTTGTCTCACTGGAGCCATGCTTCATATACCTGCGAAGAAAACCCAACTTACTCATTGCTCTACTACATATGTTACTAACATGTGTGTTCCACCTTAAGTCGGATGTTATAGTCAAACCCAGATACTTATATGAGCAAACTCTAAGAAGGCTATAGTTACCAATAGAATAATTAAAAAGTAAAGGACTTTTCTTGCGAGTAATAGACATACAAACAGTCTTTGATAAATTCAACGACATTTGCCAATCGGCACACCATTTAGACAATCTTTCTAGCGAGGAATTTAATACTTCACAGTCTCCGAGACTTTTGATTTCCTTAAAAACAACACAATCATCTGCAAACAATCTTATCTTGACTGGAATTTCACAAACAATATCATTAACAAATATTAAGAACAATAGAGGCCCGAGAACTGATCCTTGTGGGACACCAGACGTAACGTGTGCAGTACCGGAACACGCGCTATCAAATTGTACAAATTGTTGTCTCATAGTCAAATAACTTTCTAGCCACCTCAAAATATTAGTATTATTTAAGACAACCGCCAATTTTGTTAGTAGCTTCTCATGTGGAACGCGGTCGAACGCTTTTGAAAAGTCCAAGTATACAACGTCAGTTTGTCCTCGAGTATTAATTACCGACGCGAACTCGTGCACTGTTTCGGTCAGTTGGGTGATGGTAGACACTTTTTGTCGGAAACCATGTTGAGCCTTAGTAAAAAAACTATTTTGCTCCAGATATGCCGATATGTGTTTAAATACAATATGTTCCAAAATTTTACTACAAATACTGAGCAAGGAAATAGGTCGATAATTGGAAACAACCATTGAGTCACCGGATTTTAAGATGGGAATCACTTTTGCTATTTTCCATTTTGAAGGTACAGTGCAAGTTTCTAGCGACTTTCTGAATATTACAGTCAAGTACTTAGCGCTCCATTCCGCATACCTTTTCAGGAAAGCATTGGGAATTCCGTCCGGCCCAACTGCCTTTTTAACGTTAATATTCAAGATATAATTTAGAATACCTTCCTCCGAAATTGTTATATCTGGCAAACAGTTCCTAGCGCAATCGCTGTCTTCTCGAATTGCATCAAATACCGGACTGTGACCATTGTCCAAACTGAAAACGGACGTGAAATATTTATTGAAAGCATCAGCAATATAATAGGGGTCATCCACGGTTTCATTATCAATATTCAACTCGTTTACTTTTGGTTTAGAGGGCGATATAAAGCGCCAAAATTTCTCAGGCGAGGACTTGAGAAAGGAGGGCATTGTTACATTAAAGAATCGATGCTTGGCTTCTTTAATTGTATCCTTAAGCCTGTGGTTTAATTCGTCAACGAGGTTCGCGTCTTTCGATCGTTTGCGAAGTCTAAAGAGTCTACGGCGCATTTGAATAATTTCCCTATTTATCCACGGATTTTTTTTATTCGTAAACTTCACTTTTTTGGCACAAACTTTGAAATGCAGTCAAGGACAATATTTTCAAAAAACTGCCACAAGAAATTGACATCGATCTCATGTGTATTGGAAGCACTGAAGAAGTCACTAAAGGAGAACGCTAGAGCGTCAATAATAGCGACATCATCGGCCTTGGAGAAGTCGAGATATTCTTTGCGACTTCGTGCGTCGCAGGGCGTATTATTAGTGGAAAAAGTAAGCAATACCATTTGATGATCCGAAATGCCCTCAAGCACCTCAATACTTTGTACTCTTTCACATAAATTCTGGGTAAGGAAAATTAAATCGAGTATAGAGTCTTTTTCTTCGGATAATCTTGTGGGAGCGCGTACGATTTGATTCAGATCATAAAAGAAGGCCAGCTCTAGTAAAGCCTGCGAGATATGACACGCTGACCATGTGCTTTCCCAATCTATATTAGGCAGATTAAAATCCCCAGCAAAAATAATTCTAGAATTTGCATGTACATTTTCGGAGAGATAGTCGTTTATTTTTACAAAATCATTGCCACTGCTAGGTGGTCTGTAAAACGCACCAATGATAAGAGATATGGAAAAAATGCTGACACGAATCCACAAAATCTCAACGCCACTGATATCTGGCATTCGGTTATAGCGCAAGTTTTCTTTCAAAACTATTGCCACGCCCCCACCTCGGGTATCTCTGTCCTTCCGTATTATTTTATAATCTGGGGGAATAATTTCCGAGTCAGTAACTTCAGCATGTAGCCACGTTTCCGTGACGACTGTGATATGTGGGTCACGTGACAGCAAAACATGTTCAAAATCAGTAACCTTATTCATAAGACTTCTTGCGTTCAAGTTCAAAAATGTAATAGAATCCATGGGCTCCCGCCTGGATTGTCATGTCTGTTGCGACGGTCTGGGATGAGTTAGTGCTACACGTGCCTGTTTATCACTGTCCCAGACAAAGAGTGTGTTATTTATTTTTAACTTGTTATAAATTAGACTGACCTTATCGCCTTTTTTTCGATTTTCCTCAGAACTGTCCCACAACTGCTTGCGAATGTTGCGAACACGTACCGAAAAATCTTCTGAAACAGAAATTGTCGATCCCTTCAGCTTAGGGCAGTTTTTAAGAACTGACAACTTCTCTGAGAAATTTAGGAACTTAACCATTACTGGCCTAGTTTTGCCATCTGATTTGCGTCCAAGTCTATGAATTCTTTCTATGGTTGTACCTGGTAAGCCGAGTGTTTCACCGAAAATCTTGTTTACTACTGTATCCTGAAGTAATTCCGCTGTCTCACTAACCCTCTCAGACACACCATAGATGACGAGATTATTTCGGCGGCTTCTATTTTCTAGGTCATCGATCTTATCCAAGAGGTCACCTATTGTGTTTTCGACGGTAGCAACTCTGTTTCCACAATCAGATAATTGTTTTGTTGTCGCCTCTAGGGCTGTCAGTTGGGTCTCAAATTTTTCCAGTTTTTGGTGAATTCGCGTGAATTTTTCTTCTGCCCGTTTCTGATTTTCTTTGATGGTTGTTAAGTCGTTAGTCATTTGCGCCTGGTTTTCTAAAACTAGATTTAACAATTCTTCAACTGTGGGACCAGGGTTGGTTTCAATATCACCGCTCATTTGCAAGAGTAAAGCAATGGTATCAGCAATACACGGGAAAAAAACACTGGGACACGGCAGCACCATCAAAAAGAGGTCATCGCTTTTGTACGAGGAGTCAGAACAACCAACCTGCACGAAGAACAAAAGCGGGTTTAGCCGCATGTTCGTGTCGATGCTGCCGTGTCCACTGGCGCGACGTTGTTCCACCGCTGCCTTTATAGCCGGTTCTGCAAGCGTTGATGACGTCGGTGCACCTGATGCGATGGTCACCAGGGGTAGATCCGCAGCGGCATTGGACGATGACGGTATGATGATCGGAACGGCTACTGAGTAAGCAGAATCCGTTCTGCTGATGACAAAGCTTGGCAGCAACAGCGCACACTGCACGAAGAACAAGAGCGGGTTTAGCCGCATGTTCGTGTCGATGCTGCCGTGTCCACTATGGAAATATTTGGAAATACAAATACTAGGATACATTATTAATAGTAGCTAAAATACTGATACAGAAATATATCTGTAAGAAGGTATCGCGATACGTATCGGAAATACATTTTAAATAGAGGCAAGATGTATTTGGAAATACAAATACAGGAATACATTTTAGGGAGGGCAGAAATACTACAAATACAGGTATACTGATACTGCAATACATATTTCAAATTTGTTTGAGACGCCAACTGAGATGAAGCTTGAAGTTTTAAGTGGAAGTTTTTGATCACGAAATTACTTTTCCGTAGGCTTGGCACTTTGCGTTGAAGGTAATGGCTTCGGACGACGAGGAGTCTTCAATGGGCTCAAAAAAAAAAGTTCCATCAAGGACTGACCGCGGTCCCTTCCCTGACATCCTGTCTGTCTGACGAGAGATGCGAAAAGACTTCGACCTCTAAATAAATTCTATGTCACCCTAAATCCCATCAAAACGTCACCACGCCCCTGTCAACATTGATCATATGACGTCACGGTGAAATGAACTGGTATTCTTTATCTGTACGTGTGGCCCTGAACATGAAACTTTACCACGCTGCTGTATGAAAGGACAATACGTACTTTCGTTGTAGGTTATCTCGTTGAAGATCGTGCAGGCAGTGTCATTTGGAATTTTTGAGAATAGTGGACCACCTGAAGCATCCTGGAACACATGTCTTATCTTCTGTTACGGTTGAAAAACGATACGGTGGCATCCCTGTTGCTGAAGGTCCTTCCTGCTGACCCTCCGCCACCGACGCATGGATTGCAGTCCTCAAGTTTCGCCTAGCATCATCTAAACAGAGACCTCGTGGATTGCGACCTGATATTGCCGGCACAGGTGCGAGCTCTCCGAGAAACAGCGCGTTCGAGGCGAGTCGCAGGTGTACGAAGTTTGGGTCGGCACAGCGAGGCCACGTCTGGCCTCCTTCCTGGGTGTCGGATCACCAGAGCAGCGGGTCACGTTCATGTCGGCTGATGACGTACCCTTGAGCCGTGCAATATTACGGGTGCAGCCGCAGACGCATTCGAATAAGTGTTGAACTTCACAGCGTGAGTCATCCTACTATTTCAAGTCAACCACCGCCAGGCTTGTGCTGCAACGGACTGTGACTCAGCTTTGCCGGCTAGGTGTACTGTGTACGTTAAGGCAAGAGAGACGGTTAGCAGCGGGCATTGGATGCCAGCAAACAATGACTCAAGGAATCCCTACCTAAGGACCTGTGGCAGAAGTGGCTCGACTCCATTCCTATACTTCGTTTCACCTTTCCGTCCAGACGCAGCGAATGCTACGAGGGAACGGGACCAATCAAGCAGTGTCAAAAGTGCAAATCACTAGCCTTGTTCTGTTTATGATTGGTTCAGCGATGAAAAACACAGACAGAAACATTACGAACACCATGACGGTGCCCTTTTTGAGGCTGTATGATTCGTCGTATAATCTCGTAGCATCGGCTGCGTCTGGACGGGAAGGTGAAACGAAGTATAGCACGCCACCTGGTTTGAGTCCCGGACTACGCAACACTTCGTCAGAAGAGAGAAGAGGACGCGTGGAAAAATAGTTTGGAGAATCGGAACGAACCTTGGTCAGCATAGTAGCAATGCCCCATCATCTCCTTGACCCTGGGGCCCTCAGAAGTAAAAAAAAAAAAAAATGCGTTCGGACTTGCTTGTTGTTGTTGTTTCGAGGGGGGGGAGTATTTCTCAAGAAATGTAACGAAATACATTTCATCCTGATTGTATCGCGATACAGAGAAACATTCCAAATGTATTTCGATACAGGAAAACAGATACTGGCGAAAAAATGTATCGCGATACAGAAATACAGATACGAAATGTATTTCTGAAATACTATCGCGATAGTATTTCAGGGCAATACTATGCCCAACCCTGGTCGATATATAATGTACGCTAGAGGTTCAACTGGCGCTAGTTTCTATGCGACTTCCGGGAGGCAAATTGAAACAGACAGCAACCAGTCCACTTTTGCGGTGCTCCTGTACATTCCTGTGGGAAAACGCGCGTGAATTTTGTCTCTTCGCCGGAAAATCACATGAATAACTTTTGTTATTTCTGTTGTACCGGATAGTATGCACCTTTAATAATATTGTGAAAGTGTGATTGCCTTAGTTACAACATCTTCTTTTACCAACAACATTTTTCTTTACTACTGAACGATGTTAAACTTCGCTATATTTCAGGCCCAAACCTCTGTACCATGGCAGGTATGTAAAAACGAGCGACGATTCTAAGTAAAATAACGCTCTAAAGGAATGTAGAGTGTGTTCAAGCTTCGCTAGCATTCCGGTGGCGCTTATATATTGCTAATATGCCCGTCCTGTCATTATATAAAAAATGGCTCCGTCGTGCGCATCTTTATAATCGGTTAGAAAATAATTGGAACGTAAAAAATGAAGTACGTGGGCTACAAAATATTATCTTTTTATTATTTCCTATGTCGGGCAGTTTTTATCAGGCACCTGTTCTCTGGCTTCTCACTATTTGCAAACATTTGGAGCGTGCGGGTGATGATCTGAACCCAGAACAAGCACCTTCGCACATGTTCATGAGCAGAAAGAATAAAGCAGAATGACAGGCTAAAGTTGAGCTAGTTGGTACAGATAATTTTAGGTAAATGGTCAGCTAGAACGATAGGGACAAAACACAGACAGGGAGAAACAGAGACATACACACAGCGGTGTGTATGTCTCTGTTTCTCCCTGTCTGTGTTTTGTCCCTTTCGTTCCAGCCGACCATTTACCTAAAAGTAATAAAGCAGCATTTATTTAATGGAAATCGGACTATGAGACCTGGCTTTCAATTTATTTTGATTGTCTGCATGCAGAAGGAGTTACTTATCTAGTGTTACTCCGTAGTTCTTGCCGTCTCTTTTAGTTTTCTTCAGATGTCCTTTGTTTGTTCGGCACGTATATCGCCCTAGGCTAGAAAGCGCCGACGCCGTGTTCATGCTAACAGTGTCCGACAGTGCACATAAATACATGTACGAAGCGGTTTTAGCACCATTTTTCATGCCACGAATCGAAAATAAAAACGCAGTAACTGACCAATTATTTTGTCTGCGTGACTGAGAAATGTTTCAATGTTCCTAGTACGTACGAATTATTCGTGATATTTGCTCCTATACTCAAGCGCAGACAGAAAATGCGCTCGCTTTTTCCCATAGAAAGGCATTACCGGAAGTAAATTTCGGACTGGTTGCTGTCTGCTTCAATTTGCATCAGCACACTAGCGCCAGTTGAACCTCTAGCGTGCATTACAATAACCCTATGGGTGTTACATTAGCAGAAATGCCAAACTTTAAAAGTCATCTCTTAACAGGTGCAGAACTCAGTGTTTGAGCTCGAACGCGGTCTATACACGAACTCATCTCCGTGACGTCACGGCGCGGTGGTGGCGCGTCGGTCGCACTTCCGGTCTGGGGCTGTGGGCAGAAGTCCCCATGCCAGACGTGTATTCCTGCGTTGTTTTGAAAGGAACCAGACAAAACCTGCCTTCTCGTCAAAACGCTGCGACTGGGGCCGTACCAAAAGAGTCAAGAAAGGTTTGAAGGTCAGTTTTCACGCGCTCGGTTCGTCCGAGAATCTGGATATGTGCCGTGAAAAGGGAAAAGCAGACGCCGTCGGACAACGATTGCTTGGGCGGGAAGCACTTTGGGTTGAATTCACGGATACTTGTGGTGTCATCAGGTTTATTTGTCTTGTTCCAGCATGAACGCCAGAAAGCCGTCAAGTTGTGCGGACCACCTGCGGACTACGTTCAGTGCGTCTTCAAGTTCAAACGGCCGCCTGACTGTTCGAACTGTCGTCTGGTCTTTCAAACGATTCTGCTTGTCGTCTTTCTCTTAGACGACGCCGGTCCGTAGACCAAATGTTGGCCCGGTACTTGCGATAAAAAGTAAGTGCAGGCCTCAAAAGACTTAAATTTGAAGGTTGGTAAGCAGGCTCGATGTAAACAGTAGATACAATGAGATGTTGATCATTGTTACCAGTGACCATCACCGACTTGTTATGCCTAATTCAGTTGGTCCGATTCTGCTTGCGATTTTCAGTATCGACGTCAACTATCTCAGCTACGGTTCACGCTTTTGCCGCCCGAGCGGCGTCGGGACTGAAAATTCCGAGCGAAATCTCATCATGCGAATCAGGCTTTAGCGTACATTCTGCGGCGTCCACGCGGAATGAATCGCCACATGTCACATTAGTCACGCGAAGTTTTTCGGTGTAACGAGCCTCGGTAATTTCGCTGACGCCGCTCAAGATAGTCAGACATCGCCAGGAAGACGTAGAACCAACAATTCGAACGCGAAAAAGGGCAGGGGGACGAACACTGACGCCGACAACATCGCATTTCAATGCTGTGTTTATGGGCGACAGCGAGCTTCTTGCCCACACCCCATCGCGCATGCGCGGCGCCGGTGGCGTCCGCTAGGGGCGCTCCAAGCGCTCCGGTTTGTTTGTAAACATGAGTTGGTGTATAGCTGCGACGCGTAGTCTCCGGTATGCCATTTCTTTTTCTCGCATCGATTGGTCCAATTTTTTTTATCAATGTTTGTTTACTCGTGACAACCAATTTGTGTCAGCTTGCCACTTAGATCACAGAAGGCTTGACGTTGCAGAAGGCTTGATCGCTGCCTAATCTAGGAAAGTGTCGCTACGTTTAAGCTGTGAAGCGATCTTCAGATTATGGCGTATACATAAAACGCGTATCTGTTTTTGTTTTTGTATCTGCGCTTTTTGTCGTGGCACGGCATATGAAAAGATTGGATTATGCTTTTTTCGCAGGTTCGTTAATCCTTATCCTTGGCACAGGGACAATAGAACCCCTGTGGGTAATGCGGCCTCTCTACGCTATTGTCTTCCTTGAAAGCAGGAAATCCGTCATTCCTTTGTTCAAGATAGGAATGACGCGATCGATAGAAGAATGCGTACAAAGTTTCTCGTGAAGCTTGAGAGTATGTTTCAAACTATGAAAAAGAAAAAAAGAAGAAAGGCGGGATAAATTTGTATGCTGCTTCGATGCTTATTTTTGATCTGACACAGACGAAAAAGTCTATTTTTTCTTATAAATTTGCACGTTCTCGGGGAACTTTGAAGCAAGTAGAAAAAGTCGACAGGCATATGCCTTTTTTCTGTTCCATCAACTGGAATATAGATCAAGAGTAAGAACCACAACATTTCATTTATTATCATGATCGCGGAAAATTCGACAAACTCTCTTGCTAAGAAACCGTAGTTTTTATATATTTTTTTATTTTATTGCCGTCGTGTGCCTTCAGCGTTTGAAACCAGTGCTAGAAAAAAAAAAAGGAAACTCACGCCAGCTTTCTCCTCTGTTCCTTCCACCAAAAGCGCGAGGAAGCTGTTGCTCCTCTTCGCAGTTCCCTTACAAGAATATTTATCGACTTTCTACAGAATGTTTGTAGAAAATAGTGCATAGAGGCTATAGATATACTAAAAAAAATGTATCCACTTTTCTGTCTACTGTCTATATCTTTTCGGCCGCTTTTTTTCTGTAGACTTTTTTATAGAAGTTAGTGTATATAGTCTGTATAGAAATTGTATAGAGATTGATTAAAAACAAATAGGGATCTTAGCAACGTTTCTATTCCCTTTCTAACAACAATAAAGCAGTTTATCGAGAAAAAAATCTAAATAATAATTTTAGGTTTTTTACAGAACATTCATAGAATTATGCACTCGCCACTTGCCGTGTGCAAATATGCAGACATCGCAAATGCATAGGTTACGGAGCCCTCATAGTAATTCAGTAGTGTTGGCGGTTCTACCGCTATATAGAGCCTATATTTGAGAGACAATCATTTAAACGAGCACCATCCCACAAGATTAGAAGATTACAAGTTTGTTGCTTTTTTCGCGCATAACTTATACGAAATCTGGTTTACAAGGGATAGTTAGCTGCATCTCCAAATATAAAGCAATGCAAGAGGTCATAATTATTTGACACCGTCCAAAAAAGCAGTCTCCGCAAGGGAAGTCTAACATGGCGTGATGTTTTTTTTCTCTGCACTGTTTGTTTTTTTTAAATTATTTATTCATTCTAGTCTAAAAGAATTATACAGAAACTTGGAGACAGAAAGTCGATTGAAACTTGGTTGTACAGCTTTTATAGCATGTCTATCGTCTGCACTTTATAAATTTTGGTTGAAAGAAGGTCTATAGAATGTCTATTGAAAATCGTCGATACGACGTGAGTGGATAGGAAGTTGAAAAAGTCAGTAAAGTGGGACTAGGATTTCTATAGACTGCCTGAATATTTTTCGTAAGGGTTTCCGAGCTCATTTCCGGCCTCCTGCCTGATTCCTGTTCTTTAGGTCTGGAATAGGCTACAAAAGAGATTTCCAAAGATTATCAAAGATAAGTCCAGAGGCCGTTTAGAACTTGTGGAAGGAGGATGTACAAAGGAGAAGTGAAAAAGCAGGGAGTAGAAGACGGCGGCAGGCCACGGCAAATCTTGAGCTCTGACATCCGCGGTCTCGAGACAAAGAACGAGAAAGAAAGTGACAGAAGGAGAAAGAAAGCAAGCAGACGAAAGGTTAGGCGTGTTGAAGCTGAAGTTGTTCGAGCGCTTGTCAACTGTATTTATTTTTCTGCAATGCACAATGCCGGCATTTCATTGCAAGGTAAATTAGAAAAGAACTATAGATGCAGACCTTTCAGGTGATGTTTTGCTGCTATTTGTGTACATGAATGCGTCGCCAGCGATATAGGCCCATCGGGATTACCCACTGAGACCACTCATAACCGCGTCTCCGAAGCGGCCGCAATGCATGCAAATGCATAGGACCTTTCTCTCGATATTATTCCTGGATAAAGGGAGTAGAAAGTAGTGGTGCAAAACTATCGATAGTACTATCGATAGTATCGATAGTCGCCAGAAATCTGACTATCGATAGCGAAAAAACTATCGATAGTACTATCGATAGTCGACTATCGAAAAACTATCGATAGTACTATCGATAGTCGACTATCGAAAAACTACCGATAGTACTATCGAGAGTCGACTATCGAAAAACTATCGATAGTCGACTATCGAAAAACTATCGATAGCACTATCGATAGTCGACTATCGATAGTACTATCGATAGTCGACTATCGAAAAACACCTGAACTAGCCCAGTGCACTTACCATCCCAACTTGGGTTCAGCTTTCAGTGATGACGAAGACGGGAGTTTGGGCGAGGAGACGAGAAAGGGAGGCGAGCGGTAGGACGAGGGTAAGACGGGGAGGAGGAAGCAGACGGAACGCTGGAGAAGAGAGGGGAAACCTCCCTCTCTCTTTAGCGTTCCGTCTGCTTCTCCCTCCCGGTCCGTCTTACCATCGCCCTGCCTTCTTGAGTTGTAATGGACTATAGTGGTGCAAAACTTGCGATAGCACTATCGATGGTATCGATAGTCGCCAGAAATCTGACTATCGATAATAAAAAACTATCGATAGTACTATCAATAGTCGACTATCAAAAACTATCGATAGTACTATCGATAGTCGACTCTCGAAAAACTATCGATAGTACTATCGATAGTCGACTATCGGAAAACTATCGTTAGTCGACTATCGGAAAACTATCGTTAATTGACTATCGGAAAACTATCGATAGTCGACTATCGAAAAACTATCGATAGTACTATCGATAGTCGACTATCGAAAAACTATCGATAGTCGACTATCGAAAAACTATCGATAGTAGACTATCGAAAGACTATCGATAGTACTATCGATAGTCGACTATCGATAGTTCTGAGACACTATCGATAGTTTTGGAAAATCTATCGATAGTATCGATAGTCAATTTATCGATAGTTTTGCATCACTAGTAGAAAGACTAATTGTATCGTTTTCTAACGGGTGAAGTCGGGAGAAATGGAGTATGCAGCTGAAGGACGCCGAATGTTACTCTCTCTATAATAATTATTTATCATCAATTATTATTAAAATATTAATTAACGCGACTATTATATTAACCGGGACGTAAGCGCGCTTAAAGATAGGCGCTGTGTGACGGTTTTTCGTGGTTGTTTTTTGTAACATTACTTTGATCTTATAGAAAGAAACCATTCCTCTAACACTCCGCCAAGTCGTATGAAACCGTGCACTCCTCCCATGTACCTTCAAAATTAAAACCGTAAAAAAAGAAGGTAATTATGGTAAGTTTCGAGATGGACATATTTCTTAAGATATGGCGCTTATGCATGCCCGTAACGTAAAAACAGCAAAACGTTTTAATTCATAAATTATAAAAGTAAAACAGACGTAACGTGCGTTACCTTTTATATAATGCGGTATAAAATGCATTAATCCGACAATGAGCCAACTAGCCCAATTTTTCACTTTGCGGTAATGGTAACGCGCTTTTGTTTTGTTTTGAAGTAACGAATGTCGCTAACGCGTTACTTTTATTCGCAAGTAACGAGTAACGTATTTCGTTACTTTTTTGGCATCGCCTACAATACTGTGTCATCCCAATGGTATGTTGATGGAGTTGTCGCGCTTCTTGCCCTCTATCGATTCATGCGCGGCCCCGCTGATGCACCTAGGACCGCAACGGTTCGTTTGCAAAAATGAGTTGGTTTTGTAAGTTAAATATGAAAAGAACAATCCTGAGACAGCACCTAACATAATTGCGAAAATATAAGTGAGCTATTCTGAACCTTTTAAAATTACCAAAAGTGTTCGGATACAACCGAGATGTCGCTTGAATGGCTGGTCTCACGCAGAGGTCTTGCCCTGCGGGTCTCAGTGAAACCGAAATATAAAAAAATGTTCAAATGTGGCAGTCACCTTTTTTTTTTTTTATCGGCGTCAAGTTTTGGTTTTGGCCTCCTAAATTTGATTTTTTTCCGCACGTTATCACCATAATCTAGCGTCACGTTGAGATACAGCATAATGGTTTCTCTGACACGTATATCATTGTGGTAGTTTCATATTTTTGTCTTTATCAGACCCCATATATTACTTAATTCTCCTCTGTAGGCGTCGAGGCAACTGGAACAAGATATACAGTGTGTTTCAACCAAGTCTTTCAAAACTTGCATAAAATAAGAAGGTTGAAAAAAAAAACTGTTTGGAAATAAACTGTCAGCCACGGCGAACGTCTGAAATTATCAAAACTATACTAATTCGCGTCATAATTAAATACAATCATACTAAAACTCATTTTTAATTAGCGCAGTTGGGTGGAGGTTTGTATAGCATGCGGACAACCGATTTTAAACGGATATAAGATCTTTTTTTTTTCCGCAGCTACAACTCAGCCACCTTATCTCTAACAATTTATAAAAGTATTGGCTCAAACACAATTATAGCAGGATTCCACGTGAACAGAACTGATTCGTCAATGAGCACGACAGCTTGTTTGGCGTCGCTTCAATTTAATTCAGGACACCGATACTAATGCCACAACCTGTGCTCCATCCTGCCCTGCTTGGTTTTAAGCTGTGGCCTGCATTAAACGACACGCAGAGAGTTCTGTACCAGTAAAAGCAGCAGCGAGTAATTTAATCCTGATCCTGTTTAATAATTCATCTAAAACCTTGTGTGCTTGTGCGATCCACAGCTACGGTGCGTTCAAGCTAGAGATTGGGAACTTATAGTTGACGCATTTGTGAATACACATATCGTAATCAGTTGCTGTGTTGTTTTGTTGGTTACTATATATGTATCTTCAAATTTACAGACACGCTTATATTAAAAAAAAAACGTGTGAAATATTCACGCCTTCTTTGAAGTGCCCTAAAAATAAAGAATCAGAGCCTTGCGATGATAAAGGTTACAATCAGGTCACAAGTTCAAAAGAATCCCTTTTTTATATTGTTAATTTAAGATCATTCTCATTTTAAATATAAATTTACTTGAGACATGTTAATTTAAAAATAAACCTGTCCTTATTCGCATACTAACAAAGCGACATCCGCTCATTTGCATTGATTGCCGTATAAACAGTTTAGAAATAATTGCAGAACTTGTTAAAGCAAGGATGAAAAGAACGCGCCCTGAGGTTACCGTTATCATTTCGCCAACCCAACGCACAGGTTGGATGAGCAAACTGGCGACTTTCGCGAGAAACCCACCACCTGACTAAAGAAGAGAAGTAAAAATTATATATATATATATATATATATATATATATATATATATATATATATATATATATATATATATATATATATATATATATATATATATATATATATATATATATATATATATATATATTAACGCTCCAGTGGTCGTATGCTATAAATACGATCACTGGAGCTTTACGGTGGAAATAGCATGACACTTCGGAGACATTTCAAAACTCAGAAACGTTCCAAAGCAAGTATACGGCAGCATTTGAGGCTTAAATGTTTCCGTCAATTGAAGCTATACGACACACGCAATTCACAAGAAAACGGAAAAATATTTGGGGGCTGAAATGAAGCGAATCGACTTGTAGCATAAAGGTGTTTTTACACATATTGGCTCAAGCTTCACGCGATTAACAATCTCTTGGTGAATTATGTTTTTTTTATTTTCAACTTCCTGGATGAATGCCAATCTAAGAAAGGATTCTTAAGACGACCACAAATTTAGCAAAAAAGAGCTTCAGCCAACTTCAAAGACGACGCCTCAGATCAGGAAAGTGGAAAGGAAGATGTCTTTTTTTAAATAAAGCAGACCTATCAATGGCGGTGACGTCAAGATTGTCTGGAGCGTATGGTCTTTTACACTCTGAAAGCAGGGGAAAAGGAATATTTGTTTAGATTCTCGCGAAATTCTCGATCTCACCAGAAAGCATACCTGCCGGCAACGCTGGTATATACCGTATACATTTTGTATTTTGTGCACAATATAGCGGTAGCGCAAGTTCAGCCGTGAGGGAAGCTTATTAAGTTATGAGGGGGGGGGGGGGGTACATTTTCGAAGGAATATATTTGTACAGTAATTGATGTATTTTTGTTTTTGGGTTTTCCATAAGCGACAGTATTTTTACAATGAAAATGCGGGCAAAGCCCGTCAGAGGTATATTTATACCCAGAAGATCCTGTTGCACCGGCTAATCGTTCTTGTACGTAGTGTGTTTTACTGAGGCAGGATTAGATCTGGAAGTTATAACTCAACTATATTTGTTTTACATTAATTTTTCTACCTCACCGAACAAAATCACCCGGTCGTTTATACAGCCCCTCCACATATAAAGGTAAATACGCTATTTGAAAAGCGCCGCTTGCCCTTGAACAGTCACGATGGCCGGTGGCAAGGACGCCTGTGAAGGCAAACCATAGAAAGTATGCCACAGAGGAGGAGCAGGGTTGTGTGAAGGAGGGAAGCGGAATGCGTATGCCTTCAGAACGCAGCAGAGGCTACGAACCGATAGCCCCAATCAAGAAGCACCAGAGAACAGTCACGAATTTCACCGAGCGAACCGACGTCATCAGTTTTTGGAAGCCGCGCCAAACGGCACCTAAACTCCCTGTCTCAATGGAGCGAAGTGAAGCCACGGTCCTGGAAGGACTGGTTCCCAATGGCTGGCGCGCGTCATCGAGGAACGAGGCTCACATTGGCTATCGCCCGACGTAGTTCCAAGGGACGCCACCAGAGAAGCCCTCTCCATGGTGGCGCAGCTCACCACAGCGGCGCAGTCGCCGCTGGCCCCACAGCCCGCTCGTGGAAACTCCTGGAGAGGCTTCACGGCCGAGCTCCAGCGCGGCGCGGCCACTTCACGAGCGCGCGCTCGGCCGTCGGCCGCAACCTCGGCAGTAAGCGAAACGTGGCCGTCCACGCCAGTACGCCGCAGACGAACTAAGGGAGCGGAAGAACGACATTCATGCTTTCGCATTCACAACTCACAAAAAGGCTTAGGTGGCCTCTGATTTTTTTTCTTGGCGTGCTTTTTGCGGGGTTAATTTAGCGAAACCCAGAAAGCGCACCGTGACAATGCCCTATTAGTCTGCGTTCATGTGTTTGCGAATCCGTCAGCGTTAATCGCTGCGGTGTGACTTACGGTTCAACGAAGTGTAGGAAGGCCATCTACTACATTGTGATGATCATTATAACAAACAAGTGCCAAAAAGCAACACAAAACAATCATGATGTTCACAATTTTTTTAATGCCGAATTAGAGCACAGCTTTTGAGGAGGAGGAGGGGAGGGCATGCCCTCCTCCCCCTCCGTACCCTCCCTCGCCTGCTGCCCTCCCATTTAGTGGAAAAGTTTCGCTAAATTTCCCGCTCTATTTAGCAAAAATTTCTCCGCCAAATTTAGCGAGAAAGTTTTCCGCTAAATTGAGCGAAACAATTTCCCCGCTGATCTTAGTGGAGAAATTTCCCGTTAAGTTTAGCGGGAAAGTTTTCCGCTAAATGTAGCCGGAAATCGTTCTATAATGCAATGCTCGCGTTTACGCCGACGCCGACGCCAGCGGCGACGCCGATCAACCCGGAAACAAATGCCTAAAAAAAACACGAAAGTGTGGGCACCGGAAAAGGGACATCTCGTTTACTTTCTTGGGTGCCCTAGCCCTTCACACGCACCGAACGACTTTTTATTCGCAAGACGCTCGCGTTTGGCAGGCAACTCATAAAAACATACATGTCAGACGTTTTTTGTTACTCTGAGGGAAACTGGTCCTATGGCAGTCCAGAAAATTATTTATTTCCTTTTCTATCCTAAAGCAGGAGCCTGTGTTACGCTTGATTCCATGTTGTAGATTGTCTTCCTGTTTACCTCCGATATATCCTAATACCGAGAGTTATTACGCGCTCTATCATCTTTCCCTGCGCAGAGTAACACTAAACCACTGTTTATGGGTAACAATCTTGACCATGGTAAAACACAAAAATCTCACACTCTCCGTATGAAAGCTATACTCGTCTATGGTCACCGAGAGCTTAAAGGGCCCCTGAAAAGAAAAGTGATATTTTTTAAAACAGTCTGGTTAGGACACGCGTGTCACGCAATTTATTTTACGCGAAAAAAAAAGAAATAAAGCAATATTGACGGCTCAAGACGGGGATTTAGTTGGTAGTCACCTCCTTTCCATTTGTTTTCTCTATCCGCATTTCGAGCGCGTGGAGAAGAGGTGGATCGCCTTGGCCATCACGTTGAGGTGGGAGAGGGTGTACGACCATCTCGTTGAGATGGAAGGAGTGTATGACCATTCCGTGACGTCATAGACTTTGCGCGCAGAATTTAAAAGAAATCTCGCAACGTCAATATTGATTTAAAAGAAAAAAAAACTTTTTACCTTAAAATAATTTCTTGACACGCGTGTCCCAATCAGACTTTAAAAAAGAAAAAGCTATTTTCCTTTTCAGGGGATTTTAAGGAAAAGCTGGGTGCGGCCTATTATTATCATATACTTTTTGATTCAAGATACCTTCTTCTCCATTCTTATAAACTGATGCCACAGTACTGTGATTAGTTATGAAGCGATAATAAGAAGGCCGGAATTCGTGACGCCCTGCGTTTCTGTATGATCTCCGTGAGAATATCTATCTTGCTTACGCCTATAGCTTCAGATAATAAGAGAAAGAGCTTTGTGTATGATTCCCGCTTTTGAAGTCATCAACTATGTTCTTCTCCGAGAGCCCCTGAACGCGGAAGACAAGCCCATATTTTCATGTTCGCTTCTTTTCCATCTGTAACACGATGCGTTGTACCGACGGAAACAAGACAGAGCCTGGCAATGGATGAAAACATATCCAACTCCTTCCGCCTGAGCAACGAACCAGCGGAAGACGGTGATTACTAATTCAGAACGGAGCACGACCCCGGCTTTCCTTCTCGTCTACTCGGCAAGTTGGTCACGCACGATTCCGATGCCTCGGTAGGAAGACGAAACCCTTTTGAGGATCAAGGCGGCGAAAGTGGGAAAGCGTATACGCAGCCTTCGAGGGTCATTTGCATACGCAAATCTGCCGCCACGGCGGCGCGTGTGTGGCCCAACAATCAGCACGCCGTCGACGATCTGAGAAGGCATACGGAAAGATATCAAAACATTGCTGAAATATGCGGCACTTATTCGTGAACATTTTATTTCTACGCTTTGCGTAGACAACTGTGCAATCAATTTAAATCTGACTTGAGAGGTTAACATGTTTATGTAAGGGCAACCATCTGGCACGGTAACGTAGCCTTGCGACGTTTCTAGAATATAAGGATATGGAACATATTCACTTAAATTTATAACGCTGTCCTAGAACTAAAAATACAACAATGCATTTTGCTTTTCTTTTTTTTTTGCCACCGCTTAGTTGTTGGTATTTGACGTGCATCGCACCGTGCTCTACGAAAGGTCTCTTCTAGAAAATGATCCATGCCATGCGACCTCCTTGGTATATTGTTCTTTGTAGAATAAGCTTTTTGACTGGAAGCGTGAAATGTAAGCCGAAATAGAATGGAATGTTTCCATGATATGTAAGAATCTTTAAACAAAAACGTCATTCGCAAGATGTTACATTAATAGTGATATGCATTTGACTTAAGAGATCATGCAAATATAAGAATAATATGCTGTTACGTTTTTAATTTACAAGCTTGTGGACGTCCATAGCCAAATTAGAGCAGATAAGAAGAGTGTCGCGCCCCGTCTGCACGCGCTTCGTCTTTGTCCTCGGTGGTCTTCTGGCACGGGCCTCAGCAGCACCGCTACACTATTTCCCTCTGAGTTTTTTTGCGATGCTTCTTCCTATACCTGCTTCACCTCATGCTGTACCGCAGCGAAGGCTAGAAGCGCGCCTCAGCGCGGTGGCAGCTGCCCTGATGCACGAGAGCTTGTGCCGCCGAGATCTGCCCTAGAGCAAGGAGCTCGCGCTTGTAACTTTTCTTGCGGTATATCATAAGGTGAAATAGAGTATAGGTTGGTTCATCTTGCTAAATAACCTCGCTACGTTCCAATAAAGATATGCAGTTATTTCGCAGGTGTCGTTGCCGAAGCTCTTCTGCACGCTCACGAATTTCACGCCAACGTCACAGTCCCTCCGCAACACCAAAATCAAGCACATTGGCGTTTTTGAAGTTGATGCGCGGAGACCTGTCACTTGGCCGCCGCCAGCTTTTATTTTTGTCACTCCTGATGAAATGTCTGATCAGTACTCCGATGCCGGCACTGATCATATCGGTGCAAAATAAGAATGCACATTTGCGAATTTTTAATTGAACACCGAAAATGAAATGCGCCGGTGACGCCGAAACCCAGGAGAAGCTGGAAATTGTTTAGAAGATCGCCATTTTTTACCTCATAGTTGAATGGCCACAACAACCGTCAAAATATTCATGACCAGCGCGCACTTACGTGCCCCTCGATTGCTTGAAGATCTGGGATGCAAAAAGTGGCCATCGGCTAACACAGATCTTCATTTCACGGCCAAGAAATAGTTGTGAAAATCATGGCGAAGTGGTGACTTGTCCGTCGGAAGGTACGGCATGAAGATGTGCGGCTTTAAATAATGCAGCCGCGACCCTATGGCTCCATGAGACGCCGGTGCCGACCACGTCGCAGAGGACTTTCATCCTGACAGGGTGCTTTGCGAGTCGCATGAGGTGCCGTACCGAAAATCCCACTTAATACCAATAGTTATGTTGTTGTTTTTTATTTACAAGAGGACGTCCATAGCCAAATTAGAGCAGATTAAAAGCAGTGTCACGCGTCGTCTGCACGCTTCGTCTTGCCCTCGGTGGTTTCTGGCACGCGCCTTAGCAGCACCGCTACAATATATACTGCATTCAATATAAAGAAGGTTCATTCTAAACTATCACGTTTTATGCAGCATAAAAACAGCGTAGCTTTGTGGGAATGAATTTTAGTTGAAACTATAGGTGCTCACGAAATGTATCTTTCAATTGTCCTTCATCCTACTAGTACCACTTGCATTATTTAACTTACAGGAGGGCTTCTACGGACATGAATTAGGGCATTTCACTGAGGGGTCTTGTTCGAAGCCATATGGTCCAAGGCATAATGAAGGCGTTTGACAGTGTCAAGCCCCTACCTTTCCTGAACGTTTTTTTTTTCTCCAATAACGTGTTTTCAAACGGAATTTTACTGAGTGTCCGGAACGGATTGTTTTATGCTCCTTTCCACAGCGACATCGCTGTTCCCTCTCGCTGTATAAAAAGTATTCTGAGGAGCCACCTCTC
>JAZHYW010044124.1:0-100029 GCA_037355805.1 Ixodes ricinus | reverse complement strand
TGCAGCAATATCTCTAATGGATCGCCGTATTTTTGGAAAAGAAGTGCACGATTGAACACGGCTGACGAGGCCAACGAGCCAAGTCTGGTCACGATTCCTATTCCCTTCCTTCTCGTTATGCCCCGTTGAGCTGGTGAACCGAAGCGAAGAGCAGAGAAGCGACGGCCGCTTCCCCTCATTCTCAAATTCTCCTGGAGGACAATGACGTCAAAAAAGTCTCGCTTTGATCACGCCATTCTTTTTTAAAAGTACGTGCCATCTGTTTGAGATATCGATGTATAAGTGATGTTTCGGAGTTCGTAGCGTCCCGTTCAATGCTTCTGTGGGCTTATTTTGTGAAATCCAAATTTCGGTTCAGCATCCCTTTAAGCCCTTTAATAGTAAAACGGCTAAAATTATGATCTGTGTGCCGGAAACGCTTCTTTGCAGTCTCGAGATCCCGGTGTAAGACTGGCCCTTTTCTTTTCGGTGTTAGGTTTGCACCTCCATAGTCATAATTTTCAACTTCTCCATATTGCTTTTGGAAAGTTGAGATTTCTATTCTTTATGCGACGTCTAAAGTGCACCCTCCCTCGTAGTGGGGCACCTCCTCCGCGAGCAGGGTTGGCATTGGATAATGCAGGGAGGGCCCCGGGGAAAAAACAGAGGAAAGCAGGAAGGTTTACTTAGACAATTTATTTTCCTTACAGCATCGCGCGAGTTCACATTTCGTTGCATTTGTACGCAAAACGATTAATGCGAGGAACCAGAAGGATGGCCTAGATTCGTGCCAGTGATAACAGTAAGAAAGAATTACTTTTTTCATTCGCTTAGTTTGTGCATTCCTATGGTAGTGCAGAAAAAGACTGCACCTATTTGTGAACTGTCGTCGTATCGTTCAGCCAGGGTAGCGTAGAACAAAGTGCAGTAATTCATTTATGCGACTGAGAAGCTGCGCACAAAAATGAAGAAGACAAGGTCCACTTGGAGCGCAACCGCTCGAGTCACGTCATAAGGAGTTCGATTAGGTGCGCGATTATTGTCTCCATCCCCCCCGGCCGCCGGGTGGGTTGGACCGAACTAGATTTGGATTGTGTCGGGGCCGATCGCGGTATGCAGTGCCGCACGCCAGGTCTAGCCCTCGGCACGCTGTTGCCAACCGGTCGGGTCTGGCACGTGCGCAGTACTGGCACGTGCACAAGGTGGCGCCCCCGCTGACCTGGGAGCCGCACCGCATCGACCCGGCGGAGGCTGTGGCCCCCAGCCAGCGTCCAGTCGAGGAGCTGCCCCTGTGGATGGTGGAGCCCTGCCACCTCTCATACTTAAAATACTTAAGAAAGAAACTTTCTGTTTTGCGAGCTAAAGAAATGTAATTCTAAAAACTATAGCTCCAAAAAGAAAAAAAAGAAAATTGGGGTATGTGTTTTTTTTTAAAGCTTACGAGACGTTTGGTGTGTGGTCGTAAAACGTAACGCTCTCTTTCTCGGCAGCAACTGTACCTGATGGCGCGCCACAAGCGGCGCGCGCCGCACCCCCGCCCCGTTGCCGTCCTCCCCGTCCCCGATCCGTCCCGCGGAGGCGACCGTGCCGGCCGTGGGCGTCTGCTCCCCCGGCCTAATCTCGGTGGCCGCCATCCCGGTCGTGGTGCACACGCGCTGCGTCCTCACGCCGGTGTCCGTCACCCTGACGCCCGCGGTGTCGCCCCGGCACCACGTCGGCACCTCGGTGTCGCCCCTCAAGCAGATCTCGCCGATCCTCAAGAAGTACAGCCATTACGGGCGCAAGATCCTCAAGGCGCCGGCCAAGAAGAGGCTCATCTACGACCTCTCGGGACCATCGGGCGCGAGTGCGGCGCCAGGAAGCTCTTTCGGTGAGTGCCTGCGACCGAGCTCTGACTTAAAGGAGACTTCTGGCGGTTTCTTGAGCTACCCCAACTAACCACATTTTCGGAATCATCGGTCTCTACTCTTCCCGGCGTGCTATTTATACTCTAGCACAGGGGTGGCCAAGCTGCGGCTCGCGAGCCGCGATGTCGGCTTCTAATCGCGTGATGAAGTAGCGGCTCGTGGGTCCCTCCACTACCCCCCCCCCCTTAACCCGCCCCCTCCCGGTCACACAAGCTCTTCCCCAAAAAGACATATAGAACGCGTTTTTAAAACCGAAAGAAAGGCTGCGGTTTGGTAGTCTTGTGCTACTGCTGCCTTACTGCACCTACCGTTAAACCTTCGACTCGAATAGATTGAAAGCAGTTTAAATTTTGTTTACTGCTCTGGACAAAAGTCCCCCCCCTTTTCTTGCTTTCCTTTTTCATGCGTGCTCTTGGAAGTTTTGTATGTTTTGTTTTGGCGTACTCTTAAGCCGGGTAAAGCTCTGGCCACTCCTGCTCTAGCTGCACTGACACCCCTCACTGCAGTTACGCCCAACCACAGCTGCCACACTATGCTCCCGGACAGCTATTTAAAGAAATGAACAGTTTGCTTGCGCAGCCTTGGTGGGCGCTCTCACATGTCAAGTGCACTACACCCATACCTTTGACTGCACAGCCACACAAAGTTGCACGAGAGTATGGTGTTGTAAATGTGGTTAAGTGTAACTGCAGCTAAGTGTGCCCATGTAAGCAGGCAATGGTATCTCCAGATTCGAAACAGCTACTCAGGAAATGACAAATGAAATTGGTACCAAACCCAAGGTTTAAGTTTCTCCGTGCAAGCCAGCGGTGTGACGTCGCACATAAAAGAAAATTGCAGGTTGCACGGAGAGTTTAGAATACAAAGGGTGTTGCACATTTTGGTCGCTCTGCTGAAGCAAGCTTCCACTGCATTGATTTCGCACCATCAGATTTCCTTTGGCCCGTTGGGAACAACTTCTACTGGCCAAATTACAACTTTCGCTACTTTTATTGCTGCCAGTAGGACCTTTCTGAATGAAAAAAAGAATGGTGATGCTAAAATTCTGAAATTCAATACTCTGCGGGAAAAAGTTATTTCTACCTATTATTTGGGTTACATGTTCAGCTGTCTCTATCGATATATTGAATACATTTTGAGACAATTCCTTGACAATCAAAATTTTGCTGGTAGGTCTCCTTCAAGCGGAAGCTGAAGCACTTTTCAAGAAATCGGGGTTAGTAGCGGACTTGTATAGATTTTTGTCCCATGAATTCAGTTATCGCACTTAACTTGAGCAGAAGCAAACATAAACTGCTTTTAGTTTTAGAAATACTCTCAGCGGTCGCTGCAGGGCATGCGGCAAGCCTCCTGTCGCCTCTCATCTGTCCAAAGCGCCGTGACTTCATCCCTGAGCCAGCTTAGTGGCGTGCAAGGGTCATCCGACCCCGCTGGCAACGTCAATTTCACTAGATTTTTCCTCCGCGCTCAGCAGGCCACAGTGGGCGGAGACGCGTTGAAATTTCGATTGGTGGTTACAACGCCCCTACTAATGGGATTGAAAGAAAACTTAAGACACAATTTTAAGGGCGCTTACATTAAAACTTTTACGGTGCTTTTCGAATTCAAGAACCTCTGGCTTCCCGTAACCATAGCCGCAGAGTGTACAGTCGAATCGCAACTTGCCTCTTGTTCGAACTGACTCCGCGCTCGCATCCCAGGCGCCAAGGTTAAGGTGCGAGGAGGCGGCCGCGGGAGGAAGAGAAGGCGCCGGAGCAGACGGCGGACGAGCGGGCGCCGGACGAACCGTTGCCGGGGGCGCCCGAGGAGGCGGAGGACGACGAGGGGGACTTGGCGGCGCTGATGGCGGCCAGCAGCACGATCCTGCGGCGCAAGCAGGCCCTGAGCCGCAAACGGACGCGCCAGCAAAGGGACGCCCAGGCCACCCTGCCCCTGCTCGAGCCGGACCTTGTGGACGCCGACCCCCTGGTGGGTGCCACACGGGCGGCAGGCACGAGCACAACTGGGGACGTCGGCAATTGCGGTGGCTGGGTGTAGAAGTTCCGGGGAAAAAAGAAAAGCGCGAGGGGACGCGACGTCCCGACTCTTTGCCCACGGAAGCTTCCGCGAACCGTCGAGCCAGAGAGCAACCCGCGGTGGAAAAGGTGTCCGCTGCGTCCGCCGCCGCCACGCCGGGATCGTGACGCTTCTTCCATGTCGTCGGGCGGAAATCGAGGAGCCACGTTTGAGGACATAGAAAACATGCCATTCGGGGGTATGCTCCGGCAGACATAGAACGTGCCATTCGGGGTATGCTCCGGCACCCTAGCGTCGCCGACGTGCGCGTGCTCCCCTGTGCTGCATTTACGTTGGCGTTCGAATTGTAACTGCGAGGAGGATCGGATTGGTTCGTGTTCGTCGTTGAGTGCACGTAGTAAAGCCGAATCAAATCTTTGAGCGGCCACGTTTGTAACTGCCTCGTCAACGCGGTTAACCGCCAGTGCGAACGCGACGTTACTGTGCCCTTCTGTTGCCAAGGGGGCGACGGTATTGGGACGTGTTGCATGTGTGACACTTGTTACAGCCTTGCGGAAGTGCTTTTTTTCCTGCTCGGTGCATGCCGCGGTAGCTGCTTGAGACCTGCCACGTTCTGCAGAGGTGGCAAAGAACTGTCCGCTAACACTTCCTAATACCATAGTGTCCCTGAAGCGGGGGCTCTGACCAGCTATCACATTGTGTACATTCTCGTTGAACATGCTCTTTTTGAAATTCAGTGCCATCTGGTGACTAGAAAGCAATTTCAGTTTCGGCAATGTAATGGCAGTCGTGAAACTGTATTTCATCGGGCACCGTCACTTTTGCGCGTCAGTGGCAGATGAGAATTGGTTCTTTGGTCACCTCATAATTTTTTCTCGATTTGTTTAAGTTTCGATAGAGTGAACGTGAAAACTGACATAAGCGGTAACCCATAAGCGACCTCAATAAAGTTCGGCCATCAAAAGGCTTTAGAGCCAAACTTGTGCCAATAGGTTGAAAGGGACCACACTCCGAAATAGACGCTTACGCAGCCGTTGTATCTATTTCGTGCGTCGTGTTGTACTGATGTCCCGAACTTGCAGGCCTCGTATACCCTCTCTCTGTAGTATCTTCTTCGTCCTTCATCAGCGATCAATGAAGGCCGGCCGCTGTTAGTTTCGCTTCGTAACAGGATAAGCCACATACACTGAGATGATGTTGCGACCCATGTTGCTGGACTGAATTTCGTAAAGGGTCTGTTGTTCTGCGTTCGATGCGAAATGTGGTACCTGACAGTTTCGGCTTACCGCGACGCGTGGAGCCGCCTGCATGCAGTACAGCGCACGTCTCTTCTGCAGAAGGAGGAGCGGGAGAGCCAGTTTGCCCAGCAGTACTTGCAGAGGGTTCACGAGGCGCTGAAGCACGACCCGCCCCGTCTGCTGCGCGTGCTGAATCTGCTCAGCAAGGCAGAGACCAGCGGAATCAGTCCCGCAGAGGTGAGTGTGGTCGCATTGCTGTGCCCCTCACTCAGAATGGCGTCACGGGCTCCGTGACGCCATTGGTGGAGCTGCCACTGTTGCTGCACCAACTCGTCCCGATGACGAGGTCGCCGAGTTAACCTGCACACAGTGGCGTCACGAGGGTCAGCGGCACCCGGGGCGGTAGCCCGCCGTGACACCCCCTCCTCCCTCCCCGTCCTGCCCTCGCATGACCCCGCTGCGACACCCCCTGAGCGCTGCACCCGGGGCGATTGGCCCCCTCCCCCGCCCCCCCTTGTGACGCCACTCGCCTGCACATACCATGACTGGAGCAGACTGAGCATTTAATTGTCAGGCTCTGCTCCTTTCTTAGCTGCCCGGTTTGTATGTGAACAAGGCCGAGAATGGAAATAACGAAAAAAAGGAAAAGCAGATTAGAGTTTAGGGGGGACATGGCCTGGGAGGGTCAACTTTTGAACCGTTCACTCAAATTGATTCAAACTTTCAGGGTGGATAGAACCCCATTAGGAATGGTGACATCTAAAGTTTCAGTTTTGTAGGCCAATTCTACAACATACTATGCTTAACAAGCTCCAGAAAAAAGTGACTGTTTGTTAGGAAATTTATTACAAAAAGAATGTTATCCACAAAATTTTTGTTTTAATGGGTAGTAGATAACCCATAGTGCAAGTTAAGGTAATATTTAATTCTAGAAATTGTAATTCTATTCAAAAACATCAACACCCAAAAAGCACAAAAAAGTCACGAATTTTTGCGTTTTAAAATATTTAGTTTTCATCATAAAGGAGACGGCTCTTTCAGATTATGAGTACCTCAACTTGTTCCTCATGAAATTTTGGTTCAGGACACCACTGAATGAAGTCTTTAAACTTTCAAAATGTCAAATGATACATTTTCTCATGTACCATATTTTCTGCCAAAAAGTGAAACTGAGAAAAATGCATTTGAATTTTCAACTTTAGGTTTTTAATTTTCTACGAGTCCCAGATACACAAAATTCACCTGAAGCATTGTTAGCACCTTCCTCTTTGAAACTTTGTTGTTCCCCTGGCAAGCTTGTGTCGTTTGTAGGCGAGCTAACTTTTGTAGCTGGCATTTCTTGACAGATAAACTGGCGAGAACTAAGAGGAAAATATGCTAAGGAAGAACAGCAAAGCAGCAGTATGATCTGAAGTGGAAGATACTGTCAAAAGGGTGTTACTGAAGGTGCCACAACATCACGTCATTGGGCAGGATCAACCCTAAGCCCTGTTTTGGGTCTCAACCAATAAGATTGCTCATACCAAATTTTCCACATTTGTTTCTGTTTGGATGTACGGGGTTCTCCTGGCCATTAAAACTTGGAAAGGCTTCTACAATCTAAACCTTGAGTAAACAACACTTCCAATGAGGTGAGATGTTCTGGCTATTTTGAATGAATACGGACAGCCCTAAATCAAAAACGCAAAACTTGTCCCCTGCTGACTCGAAGGGCTGCCGGCATGCCGAAAATGATTTAATGTGAGATAAATCCTGCATTATTATAAATGAAAGTTTCTGAAACCATTCCTTGGAAGTTAATAAACATGAGCATATCATGTTTGAAAGAAAGATTTTTTTTTTTCTGAAAAATTTGAATTCTGAGGTTATGTGCCCCTTTAAAAAACGTAAAAACGTCATTGTGAAGATGGACGAAACACGAGCAAAAGTACACAAACAGCACTGAGTGACACCCAATTTTTTTTATTATCTACGTCATGTCTTTATTAAAACGTCTTACATTCATAGCACCCGTGTCCAATCGTTTGTCTTTGCACCGTTTTTACTCTCTTAATGCATAGCCAACTCGCCCGAATTTCAACAGTACTCCAGATGGTCGCGCAATCAATTGTTTCTCACAGCGCCGATGGTCGCACTGTCACAGCCGTAGAAGTTATTATAATGTACGCTAGAGGTTCAGACTGGGCGCTAGCTGTGCTGTCTGCAAATTTGAAGCAGACAGCAACCAGTCGAAAATTGACTTCCGGTAATGCATTTTAAAGGGAAAAAGTGAGTGCATTTTCTGCCTGCGCTTGATTATAAGAGCAAATATCACGAATAATATGTACATACTAGGTAGCTTGAAATATTTCTCAGTCGCGCGGACAAAATAATTGATCAGCTACGGCGTTTTTTTTTAATTCATGGCATTAAACACAGTGCTAAAACAGCTTTATACATGCATTTATGTGCACCGTCGGGCACTGTTAGTGTGAACACTGCAGCGGCGCTTTTCAGCAAGGCAGATGTATGTGCCAAACGAACGAAGGACATGTGGAAAACCAAGAGACGGCAAGGACAATGCAGTAACACTGGATCAGTAGACTCCCTGTGCATGTAGACGTTCAAAATAAATTGAAGGCCATGTAATGTAGTCTAATTTGCAATAAATAAGTACAGCTTTATTCTTTCTGTTCTGTGCGAATATGTTTGTTCTACGTTCAAAACATCACCCACACGCTTGAAATCTTCGAAAATAGGCAGGTGCCAGAGAACAAGTGCTTGACAAAAGCTGCCCGACATAGGAAATAATAAAAAGAAACACCTTTTATAGCCCACATACTTTATTCTTTACATTTCAAATGTTTTAACTGCTCGTAAAGATGCACGATGGGGTCATTCTCATATAATAGCGACAGGACGGGAATATTTGCAATACCGTATTTACTTGCATAATGAACACACTCGCATAATGAATGCACCCCCCACAACGGGTACCAATATTTGGACTTTTTTTTCCCCTCGCGTAATGAACGCACCTCCAATTTTCGGCTCTGCGAGTCTCGAACTGCGTCCAACTTAGCTAGCCACCAAGCCCACCAAGCCAATTTTCTTCTGCCGCCAAGCGGTCAGGCCAAGTCAAGCCAAGCCAAGCCGCTCTCGTAATGGCTGCAAGTGCGTAGTTGCGAGAAGTGATCAACCGTGAAACCGAGCGGCGCGCACACTTGACGAAGCTTGGGTCGAGGAATTGCCCAGCCCCGGACATTCTTCGCCTATCGGATGCATTGATGTCAACAAACACGCAGTCGTCTGTGGTCCGCTTTCGGACAGTGAAATCGTGAAAGTGGTTAGGCCTAAGAACGGTTGCGTTGCTCTCCGTGCTGAGTGAGCTTCGTAGGGCGCTTTTCCTTCGGCAAAAGGCACGCCGAAAGCGCCCTAAAAAGGTTCGCAATTTATAAAGCATGGTTACTGTGGCGCGCCCACGACCAGCCGTGGGTGCGCCTCCATCAGTGGAGACGTGCCACAGTACCTTGCCGTGTCATATTGGCACCTAATATGACATTTGCACGAAGTGTGTAAATGCAAAAATTTTACCCGCGTAATGAACGCACCCCCAAATATGTGTCAATTTTTCGGGAAAAAAGTGTGTTCATTATGCGAGTAAATACGGTATATAAGCGTCACCGGAATGCTGACGAACCTTGAACACATTCTACATTCTTTTCTGTGGTTATTTTGCCTAGAATCGTTGCACCTTTTTACTCACCTGCTAGGGAACAGAGGTTTGGGACAGAAATATAGTGAAGCTTAACATTGTTCACTGGTGACGAAAAATACTGTACCGAAAGCAGTTACACTTTTACAATGAGAATAGAGGTACATAGTACTATTTGGTATGACCAAAATAACAAAAGTTATTCAGTGTTATTTTCTGGTGAAGAGAGAAATGCACGCACATTTTCCCATAGGAACGCACGGGACCACCGCAAAAGTAGACTGGTTGTTGTCTGCTTCAATTTGTATCCGTGTAAGTAGCATAGACACTAGCGCCAGTTGAACCTCTAGGGTGCATTATAATAACCTCTAGCGTGCATTTCCATCGTGAGTAGAGAGTCGTGTTGTCATATGTTTTCTTCATTGTTTATTTATTTATTCACAATACCTTACAGGCTCTTTTCCTGAGAATAAACCTTTCAGTTGTTAGTCAGTGCTCGTCCTGTCCAGTTCCTTCCTCTGTCCTTGCAAAAATTCGCGCTGTTCCATTATGAATCCATACCAACTCGCCCAGTTATCCTGTTTAATAACTTATGGTCACAGCAGCCGCAGTGCTGAAGTTTTTACGTCGCCTACCGGAGACCAGCATGTGGCACAGATTGGACACGAGTGCTGTGTCGGCGATCAGTGGGGACATGCGTCGACTGGTCCGGCGAGCACATATCTCGCACCACCATAGCAACAATGTACTTGTCTTGTCCCCAGCTGTACCACGGGATGGCAGAGCTGCTGCTGCCGGACCACCCGGACGTGGTGGAGGACTTTGTGAGCTTCCTCCTGCCGGAGCAGGCCCTGGAGTGCGGCAAGCTGCCCCAGTACCTGCTCTTCAGCAGGATACGCCTCTTCCTCAGGAAGCTGGAGGTGCGTGCCGTCTGAGGTCACGGTGTCCTGGCTGCGGCGGCTACAGTTTCACTAAGGCCCGCTTTGAAGAAGGCATCGCTCAACCGACGCTTTTCTTGTGCCTCAAGAGATCCCCGGGTGGTCCTGATTAATGCCAAGTCCTTTGTGGGCCACGCCTTACACCCTCTTTTGGCTTGGCATGTCAACCTTTAACATATATATTTTGGGGGGAGGCTATTGGTATATTTATTTTTTATTTATTTATTTATCAAAATCATGAGCCATTCCACTCTGTGAAGGTGGATGACCAGCGAAGCTTTTAGCACACGACAAAGACCCGCCCCATAGAGCCGGAGGAAACTAGACACGCGCGACTGGACTGCCACTCGGCGGAAAGTAGACACGCGCGATGGAGCCGCCATCATGGGAGGGTGCAACGAAAGTAAATTAGGCACGAAAGTGGCTTGGAACGACGGCAAAGAAAGGGCGGTGCGAGCGTAGACATGGCCGACGCGGGGCGCACAGCGGCAAACCTTTAAGAAACCTTTATTTTCTACCTGAGAGTGTACTGATCTTGAAAAGGGTGCCTATTGATTACTAATCTACTGAATAGACCTATTGCTAAATTACCCAAGCATCAAGGAGAATGCAGGGAATGGTGTTCCACGCGCTGCACGTGCCGGCGTCTGCAGCAGTAACTGTTCTAAAGCAAAAGCCTAAAACAAATTGCATCTTGCACTCGCGGTCGTTAACGCTTTATTTTGGTTATTTACTTCGAATCATTTATATGGGGAAGGCGTGCGCATGCAGCCTGTCTGGCGGTGCGAGCGCAGACTTTTAATGCGAAAGCATTAACTGTCCCATGGAACGAGCCGACGTCATCAGCTTTGAAGCCGCGCCAAACGGTACCTTAAAGGGGCCCTGCAATCATATTTAAGCGTCCACCTTTTTGCGGTTTCCACGTCTCTTGGGGTTCGGGCAAGCCAGCGGGCACGGAGAGAGTAACTAAATATCAGTGCGTCATATTTTAACCGGACGACGCGGAAACCTCCTCCACCGACGAGGGCGACCCGCGGTACCGAAAGCGCGCAAAATGTGACGTCTTAGGTCCTGGCCTTACTACTGGTCAGAGCCGCTAAAAGCTTTTTTTTAAGTCGAGATACAAAATATAAGTGTCGCGAACCGTTTCAATTATGTATGAAAGTAGTTTTGTTCAGTATTTTAGATCAGAAAAGAAACAAATGCAGTTTATAAAGTGCGGAAACAAGAAATGACCCGTCGACATACCCGCCACCAAGCGGCGGAAAAAACGGCGCATACTAGAAAGGGCTAGTGGGATGAGGCGCCGACGAACGGCGAGCGTAGAAAGGTCCCGGAGCGTAGAAAGGCCATTTGGCGGTATGGCAGCGCGAAGTGGCTCCCGTTCTGTACTGATCTTTACCCCGTGTTTGCTGTCGTTTGTGGCCAATGAAGTGTTATGCCGAAATAGTCTTTAATCGCGCAGCAAATGCAATGCGAGCCGCCCTGGCCGCCCGCTTCATACAGCCTGTCCAACACACGGTTTAGTGGCGCCCTCTCGAGCCGTCGACACGGAGTGCGGCAGCCGTGAGCGCTCGATGAGCTCACTAGCCCTCCTCTAGTTCATGGCCACGAGGCCATGAACTAGAGGCAAATACGAGGCCTAAAAAAATAGAAATACTAGCCTAAAAATAGAAATACTAGCATGAAAAAAAAAAATTTTTTTTTTGGCGTGTTGGAGGGTTTTAATTTCTTTCTCCAAGTGAAGCCAGCTCCCAGCTATGAAACTGTTGAAAGCCTAGCCAAACGGCACCTAGTTTCCCCGATCCCAAAGGAGCGGAGTGAAACTGATTGATTCCGGCTTCGGTCCTATTGGCTGGAGCACATCATAGTTTCAAGGAACGAGGCTCCCATTGGCCACTGCATGTCAGTTTTAATGACTGCTACCCCATGGCGCTGCGTGTCCGTCAGTGCACCGGTAACATGAAGCTTTCAAGGTCAAAGCAGCGAGGAAAGGGCTGTCGACAGCAAACATGCCTGCAGACGAAATAAGGGTGCGGAAGAATAGACGTGCATGCTTTCGCATTCGCAGCTTATAAGAGAAGTGCATAGGTGTACCTTTAGCCTATTTTTTGTCACTGCACGCAAAATGTACGGAACCCTAGCCATAAACAGCTTTGCTGTAATACTGCCATCCAGGGGGCCAAAGCAGGAGTGAATGATACAGCTTCCAATTCACATTTTCCTCACAGAAAGAATACAACAACTTGCTTGTACACGACCTCTTTTTACAGAATCTACTAGCTCAGCTGCACACACTCAGAATTTTGTTTTTTTCAAATTTGATAAAACATGGTTGGTTTATAACATTATACATATTTATGGGTTGGTACCTATACAGTACACTAAACGGCACAATGACTATACAGTGTCAAAGCAACTTAGCACTGAAAAAAAATATCTAGGAAATTTGCAAAAAAGCTGAAAAGAAAATGAATCAATGTCAAGGTCACTGGGTAGCTTGTTCCATAGATTTATATTGTATGCACAAGAAGTAATTGTTTAAATGTATTTATTCGAGCAGTAACAGGAGTCACTATTTTTGAATGATGTAATCGTTCAGAGTAGAAGGTTCTTGGTTTTAGGTATAAACAGCTATCAATTTTTAGGTTTATCATAAATCTAAAAGAATGACTTCATACGCCAGCATGACCTTCTATTGATCAAGGGTTGCAAATTTTCTGTTGTCCCGTGACAAACGTTGATCGCCTGAAATCTGAAAAAATCATCGCGCTGCCATGTGATTGGACATCGTCAAGCTCTTTAACAAGGTTTAGCTGCCAGGGATCCCAGACTTTGGACGCATATTCTAGGATAGGTCTAATAATAGTTTTATATGCTAGAAGTTTACCCGAATGTGGAGCTCTGCCAAGCGTTTCTTAAGATACCACAATTTGTTTGTTGCCTCGCTTTCTGATGTACTCCATGGCGGTTATTTTTTAGTTCACTTGAAATGATTACACCGAGATATTTATGGCTGTCGGCTTTTTCTAGTCTAACTTCTTCAGCCTCGTAATTAATATCTAAAATATTTCTCTTTGTTGAAATATGCATATACGGAGTTTTGTTGATGTTAATCAACATGTTATATTCACGACACCACAGCACCATGCCAGAGAGCACGTTGTTCAGCTTTATCTGGTCCTGAACTGATAAAGCGGGGTACAAGTTACGTAGTCATCAGCGAACATTCACATTTTCACAGGGACGTTAGCAACGAGTCTTAAGAAACTGTTGACGTAAACCAAAAAAAGTAGAGGGCCCAAATACAGAACCTTATGGCATCCTGGAGTATACATCAAGCATCCCTGAGTAGGTACCATTGACATCCATGAATTGTTGGTGATTTGTGAGATAAGCGTTAATCCATCTGATTAGACATGATGGAACACCAAGGTCTATTAATACTTTCACTAGTTTACGATGAGGTGCTCTGTCGAGGCCTTCAATAGGCGAACGAATCGCTGCATTCACCTGCTAACAATCATTCACATAGCTGGATTACTTCATGAAAGAAAATTCAATTAATCGAGTCACTGTCGACAAGCCTCTACAGAAACCATGTTGGTTGGGGTCTAGCACATCATTTTCTCTTGAAAAGAAACGAGTTGTTTGTTTACAATGTGTTCTAGTAACTTACGAGATGTGCAGGTAAAGGAAATGGGGCGATAGTTTTAACTGGAGTCATATCTTTCCCCGCTTTTTTTTTTTTACAAGACTCAGGACAGGAAGATGTGGGAGGTGTGGATGAGGGCCTATTAGCCACTCATTAGAGGTGAAGGGGAAACCGTTAGTTGAATGGGGTAGGTATGTGGGGTGATGCATACCTGTGCCAACTCTCTAGCAATTGTCCTGGAGCCTCTGCAATTTCTGATCAAATCTCCCAATTGTGTCGGATGCAACCTCAAATCTCCCGAAAAATGGCCGCCATATTTTAGTTTTTTTTTAATCCCCATTGTTTTAGACAGGAACGTAAGGTGCACAAGTGAGCTGGTGTATATCAAACATTTTTGTCAATAATCCCGAGACTGCGGGTAGTATTGATCGGATGACAACAAGCAAGCAGAAGGAGAACGTCTCCTTCTCCTCGTTGTACGATGCGTCTGTCAGCCACCTCAGTCTTCCTATTGAGAGAATCACCACGCATGTGTCAGATGCAGAGTTACTTGGGAGTAGGTTTAGGTTACTCCGGCAGGTTACCACGTGACAACTCGGTTAGAGCAGCAGCAGCGTAAAACGAGGTTAGATTTTCAAACGCCAAGGTACGCAAACCTCTACCTCTAGAGGGAAGTCTCGAGCAGCATCTTGGAACGCACGGCTTATATGATCGTCGTGGGTGCTTGCCAGGCTTCCGGTTGGCCGTGTCAGGTTGTCGAGTGGAAGTGCACTACTCTTTGTTTTCCTTGAGTTTAGTTGGGATCGATCAGATGGCGCTGTCAAAAGCCAGAAGAAGGTACCGTATTTACTCGCATAATGAACACACTTTTTTTCCCGAAAAATTGACACATATTTGGGGGGGGGGCGTTCATTACACGGGGTAAAATTTTTGCATTTACACACTTCGTGCAAATGTCATATTAGGTGCCAATATGACACGGCAAGGTACTGTGGCACGTCTCCAGTGATGGAGGCGCACCCACGGCTGGTCGGGGCGCGCCACAATAACCATGCTTTATAAATTGCAAACCTTTTTAGGGCGCTTTCGGGGTGCCTTTTGCCGAAGGAAAAGCGCCCTACGAAGCTCACTCAGCACGAAAAGCAACACGACCGTTCTTAGGCGATATATATTGCTAGTATCCGGCGGGCACGCTCAGGTATATCCGCGACTACGCGTATAAGAACTCGTACGAAGTCCAACCCCGACCCGAAGCCGCTCGCATGGATCAAGTTTCGTTCACGGAGACAAGAACTCGTACGAAGTCCAACCGCCGACTCCCCGAAAGCCCGCTCGCACGGATCAAGTTTCGTTCACGGAGAGGCTACCAGACACTCTCAGCCTACAGCGCAGCGTGCACCTCGCTGTGCCGTTCTGTTACGGATTAAATAAACACATTTACCCGGAGTATGTGAAATTAGGCCTAACCACTTTCACGATTTCACTGTCCGAAAGCGGACCACAGACGACGGCTTGTTTGTTGACATCAATGCATCCGATAGGCGAAGAATGTCCGGGGCTCGGCAATTCCTCGACCCAAGCTTCGTCAAGTGTGCGCGACACTCGGTTTCACGGTTGATCACTTCCGTAACTACCGCAACTACGCACTTGCGGCCATTACGTGAGCAGCCTGGCTTGGCTTGACTTGGCTTGACTTGGCCTGACCGCTTGGCGGCAAAAGAAAACTGGCTTGGTGGCTTGCTAAATTGGACGCAATTCGAGACTCGCGGATCCGAAAATTGGAGGTGCGTTGATTACGGGAGGGAAAAAAAAGTCAAAATATTGATGCCCGTTGTGGGGGGTGCGTTTATTATGCGAGTAAATACGGTAATGGGGATGTTGACCAAGTCACAGTGACTACATGTGTGCACCAATTTATTGTTTGTTAGCGACACCCTCATCATATAACTTTGGCCACAGCATACTCGCGGAGAGTGAAACAAGGAGAGGTGCATGCCAGATGGCTGCTATGTGAAATATGCCAATGCTGCCATAGAGCCGGGTGGAGGTATACTGTCCCCGTGCCGGTGTCAGCTCACACCTCGACTGCAGCGGCGTCGCGGAGGTCCCGGGAAGGGCTCGTGCCACTGTTCACACACATTGACTGACAGTGCACGCTAACTAATGTCATTAGTTTAACTCAGTTACAGAACCGCCATAAATGCTGTTTTCGCAGGCAGTAGCCCCCTTCCTCCAAGGCCGCTTCTTGTTCGACGCACACAACCAATGGCGGGCTGGGGTACGCCCTCTGCGGGAGTTATACAGCTGATTTGACCCAAGTTGGCCACCGATGCAGGTGCACCTGAGCCAGCAGCCCCAGCAGCTGCAGCGCCCTACTGCGCTCCCTGCACCAGCTTCCTGGCGGCAGCCCCAGAGCTGAGCCCGCACTCCCTGTGCGGGATGCTGCAGCCCCTGCTGAGGGGGCCAGAGCCACCTGTTGGACGAGCTGCAGTTGCAGCAGCTGCCCAGCCACAGGGTGCCCGACAGGTGGGGTGGACGGGTGCATGCGGCCGGGCCCTTTGGACCGGGGGGTGGCTTGCGCCACCTAGCCAGTGTTCTTGGTATCAACAGTTGACCCACCGTAATATCCCGAGCCATCGCCCACCCCACTTTTTGGGCCAACACCCCCTTTTATTGAGGCTCTTCACTTAAAAGAGTTCCATTTTTGTGGTTCTTTCAACTGTGTCCATCTGGCTGCCCCTGATCTGTAGTACTTTCCTCTGGCCCGCTTATTTTTGGAGATTTTTGCGCATCTCTGCTCCACCATTGTCGGCAAGTTTTTTGGGAGCAACGTCGGTGCATCTTGACCGAAGGAGTGGACGAGGCATCGCCACAGGGACGCAGCAGATAAGGAAATGCTTGTGCCGGAAAAACAATTCCCATGTGGTCACATTCCCCCCTTTAGCAGCTCTGATGGGGGACTTTGAGGAGGTGCCCCTGCCGGAAGAGGAGGAAGAGGAGGTGAGCAGCTGCGAGGAGCTGACCCTGTCCCCTCCCAGGGATGCCCCGGCACTCCCCAGTGCCCTGCTCCTGCCACCTGCAGGCACAGGACCCCCGCTTCCTCAGCAGGCGCGGCACTGCACGCGCTGCGGCATCAAGGCAAGTGGCGCCGGCACGAACGACCGTGTCGACGAGACCCACAGCGTCGGCTGGAGCCGACGAATGGGTTGCGTTTAGAGCAGTCATGGGCACGTCACCAGTAAAAAGTAACAGTGTTACAGTTACAGTTACCTAGCGGGAAAAGAAATAGCTCTGTTGCAGTTACAGTTAGCGGCTTCCAAAAGTAACGTGTTACAGTTACAGTTACTGCAAAAACAGTAACGCCGTTACTTTTTCGTTACAGTAAAACAAAAGGACACAAGAAATCACACACCAAAACAATATTGTTTTTCTTGTTAAACTATAGTGAGAAGAAAGATAAACTGAGAGATTAGAAAAATTTAAACCCGAAAGGTGTTTCTTTTTTGTGTCATTCACCGTTTGAGCATTTTGACGTTCATAATTTATTTGTCAATAATTGTTATAACTTAGAATCAACTGTTTTTCAAAATAGTCATCGCCCATCGGCTCCGCGTTAGTGAACGTTTTCGTTTATTTTTCACTATGAAACGAACGAGGACACAGATGGTCACAATTACCTTACAGGATATACTCGGAAGCATGCCTAAACATAGCAGGTCAAGCAGCTTCGAAAGAATATAGGGGAAAAGGAGACGAAGTGAGCCCTTCTGGTGCTCTACGAGTTTACGACGATCACCGAGGCGGCGTCTGTGTCCGAAACGCCAACTGTGGAAGACTAGTCCGCATACACGCATCATCGCTTCATCTGGAGCACTGCATAGGTTACACAACAAAGTGTCCTTCCATTGGGGTGTTTCTTGAGGCTACCAACGAAAAAGGCAGTTGCACTCGAACCTGCCTTCGTGTTTACTCGAACGGCTCCAAAGGGAATGAATAAGCTAAACAAGCGCCGGCTTTCTGCACAATATGGGGACGGCTTCTTTGAAAACGAATAGGAAGAAGGAAACGGCGACCGGCCGGGGTGTAAAAACAACAGTACGGACATATCCGACAAAGGGGAAGGGAGAGGGGGAGGGGGGGTTCAGACACAGCCCAGACGGAATACTCGGAGACATCGCACGACCACCGACACCCGCAGATGGTCCCCACAAGAGAAGAGTGAGCGAGAGTCAGTGAAACCGGCATTGTTTGCGACCCCTACCACCCTAAGGCGCCGCTTCCTTCATCTCCTCCCGGTTTCGTGCTGACTCGTCTGTCCATTCTCGGTCGTGGGCTAAACCAGGCAATTTTTTGTTCGTTTAATGCGTGTATTTTTTTTTCTTTTTTTGACGGCGAGGAGTTTTCAGATAAATACTTCAAGATGGCAATTTCACCATGTCCGTGGCAGTAGGTTCTAATTTAAATAGTAAAAAAAGTAACTGGAACGGCCTGAACAGGTGCACAGTTGCAATAAAAATCAGCAGAACCCATCCTTTGGGAATGATTATCTACGTTAATGCGAATAGCATCAAACGGTGCGGAGTTATGCGCGTTCGTCAGGTGGCCGGCACACTCTAGATACGCCAGCCCACTCTTAAGGCGATTCTAAATTTGTTGACACTTTCACAGCCCTGCGCACGATCTCCCGCAGCCCAGCACGTGCGTTTGTGTCACTTAGGAAGGCGAGCAAAGCACGCGCCATACGCACAAACACTCAAAATGGTACCGACCAGACTTTCTGGCGTCTCAGCTAGTCTCAACCAACGGTACTCTAAACGGTTGTTTATATCTTTACCATAGGACGCGCTTTACAGCGCTGTCACAGCTACCGGTGCGCGCGCGTTCCATGCACGAGGGCTCATTCCGCTCTCGTGAGGCTGAGCACGGCCGCTACATCACCCTCTCCCGAGCGCGGGAGAGGGTGAGCTAGCAGCCGTGCTCAGCCTCCGAACGGAATCCTCGTGCATGGAGCGCGCGCGCGACGCTGCTGACAGCGCTGCAGCCGTCTATGGTAAAGATATAAACAACCGTTTAGAGTGCGTTGAATGACTGCCTTCATAGCTCTGTGGTTAGCGCGTCTGCCTGCTGATCAAAGGGTCAACGGTTCGAATCCCAGCCGGCGCCGGTCTTTTTTATTTATTTATCGACCCGCGGCGTAAGAGAGATAGATAGATAGCCAGATAGATAGATAGATAGATAGATACATAGCGAAAAGTGCGTGAAGTAGCCAAAGAATGCTATTCGCATTAAAGAAGTAAACAGTGTTACGAGTTACAGAGGAAGTTACCAGTATTAAAGAGTAACGTGTTACAGGTAAAAGTTACCGAAAAAAGCAACTAGTTACCGGTAACGCGTTACTAGTAACTATTACTGCCCAAGACTGGTTTAGAGTACTGGTACGGTGCCAGAAACTCCTTTCCAAACAACGTCATAAAAAAATAAAATAACACTACTTTTTTAAAAAGAAAAAATGCAAAGAAGGTTGTTTTTCAAGGAAATGCCATGTTTACATCCAACAACATCTGAGAGTATTCCACTGCATAGTTAGTTTTTTTATAAATTTGTTTTGGTCCACCGATGCTGAAGAAAAGGTAGGGATTGGAACACTTTGAATGCAAGTTTTTCCGCTTCATTTTTGGGCTTAAATTTCGCTATTAGGAAAATCCATTGTTTGTTAATGGTGTAGAAGAGGAAAGTACTCGCTCATTTTTTTTCACACTTGGTAATTTTATTGGCAGTGTAACCGTGGAATTGTTTTGCGACTTCTGTGTGCTCCTCGTAAAACAGTGCGTTAAAGGGTAACTGCAAAGAAAAAAGTGTATTTTTAAACAGCCTAATTGGGACAAGCATGTCACAAAACAATTTTTCCGCCAAAAACAAAATATTTTACAGCAATATCTATTGCGCTGAGACTGATTTTTAGTTTGCGGCTATTTCCTCCGTTTCAAATCGCGCGCCACGAAGTTGGTATTATACGTCACGTAGTGGCTGCTATACGTCACGGAGTGACGTATAACAGCCACTCCGCGCGCGTCGAAAGAGCGGGAGTTTCAAATGTGGAGAAGTTGTGACTCCAACTAAATTACGTCCTGTGGCGTAAATATTGCTAGAAAAATTTTGTTTTTTCGCGGAAGATTTGTTTATGTGACATGCTTGTCCCAATTAGGCTGTTTAAATAAACACTTCTTTTCTTTGCAGTTGCCCCTTAAAAGACACATGCGAAGAAAAAAATCTTTTTTTTTAAACAGCCTAAATGGAAAAAGAATGTCATAAAAATAAATTTGCAACAAAGAAAACAAATGTTTAGAGCTGTATTTACGAGCGCAAAACGAATTTGTTGTTGGTGCCCGCGGGAGCCACTGCTGCTCACGTGGTAGGCCTGTGTGCTGCACAGCAGCCACCGCAAAAGTCACGCCGCCGCCGCCACATGCTGAGCGTGGTGCGCCACTGGTTCGCGTTTCTCCATGCCGCCGCCACCCCTGTTGGAAGGGGAACACTTTAGCGCGCCACTGCGATCATTTTCTGACCGGCGCATAGGTCTATCACGGGGTGCTTGCGCCTTTTCAGGAACTTCCTTTAGGCTCGAAAAGTTACTTATTAATCTTCATTTTTTGTTGCACTTCAAACAAAGATTAATAAATAACTTTTAGAGACAATAGGAAGCTTCCCAAAGAGCGCAAGCACTACGTGATAAGTAGTGGCCAGTCACGTGATAAATAACAGCCACTTTTACGCGAGCGCCCGCAGGCGCCAACTACAAATTTCGTTTTGCACCGTAAATATAGCTCTAAAAATTTTTCTTTTTCGTTGTAAATTCGTTTTATGACATCCTTTTCTCACCCAGGCGTTTAAAAAAAAATATTTTCCTTTGCATGTGTTTTTTAAGATGGTGTCAACAACATAAAAGGCAAAAAATTTATTCGATTTTTAACTGCAATGTTTGCATAAAATAAATTAATTTTTGGAAATATTGTTTTCACAGTTGCTTTCTGTAGGCATTTTAATGCAGATCTAGTGAAGAAACAATTGGCCGCATCTCCACGTGGTGAATGATGTTGATTGGGGCGAAGCTCTGGTGGTGCTTGCCTGCGTAGACGCTGAGCCGCAGCATGCCGAGCCTTTCGTTCGTTTTCATTCATGTCAGAAAGAGAATGTGTGGTATGGAACGTGGTTATATACGCGTTTGAGCATTTGATCGCAGCGCCCTCTCGTCTATAAACTTTGAGCCAATGCATGCAAAGTTTAACGCGATTATATACGCATTTGACTGCAGCGCCCTCTCCTGTATAGACGTTGAGCGGCTACATGCAACGTTTCATCCATGACAGAAACCCTAGCTCTTGAGTTACTACCACATATCAGAGTCCCCTACTTGTCCACAGTCGTGGCCGAGTGGTTAAGGCGATGGACTAGAAATCCATTGGGGTCTCCCCGCACAGGTTTGAATCCTGTGGACTGCGCAAACATAAATTTTTTTTATCATCCTTTTTTAATGCGAATAGCATTCTTTGGCTACTTCACGCACTTTTCGTCTATATGTATCTATCTGGCTATCTAACCTCTTACGCCGCGGGTCGATAAATAAATAAAAAAGACCGGCGCCGGCTGGGATTCGAACCGTTGACCCTTTGATCAGCAGGCAGATGCGCTAACCACAGAGCTATGAAGGCAGTCATTCAACGCACTCTAAACGGTTGTTTATATCTTTACCATAGGACGCGCTTTACAGCGCTGTCACAGCTACCGGTGCGCGTGCTCCATGCACGAGGGCTCATTCCGCTCTCGTGAGGCTGAGCACGGCCGCTAGCTCACCCTCTCCCGCGCTCGGGAGAGGGTGATGCAGCGGCCGTGCTCAGCCTCACGAGAGCGGAACGAGCCCTCGTGCATGGAACGCGCGCGCACCGGTAGCTGTGACAGCGCTGTAAAGCGCGTCCTATGGTAAAGATATAAACAACCGTTTAGAGTACCGTTAGTTGAGACTAGCTGAGACGCCAGAAAGTCTGGTCGGTACCATTTTGAGTGTTTGTGCGTATGGCGCGTGCTTTGCCTCGCCTTCCTAAGTGACACAAACGCACGTGCTGGGCTGCGGAGATCGTGCGCAGGGCTGTGAAAGTGTCAACAAATTTAGAATCGCCTCAAGAGTGGGCTGGCGTATCTAGAGTGTGCCGGCCACCTGACGAACGCGCATAACTCCGCACCGTTTGATGCTATTCGCATTAACGTAGATAATCATTCCCAAAGGATGGGTTCTGCTGATTTTTTTTCCATTTTTTTTTTCTACACTAGCAGGTGAGCACCTGCTCACGTGCTCGTGAGCACATGAGCACATGAGCTCAGGAGCACAAGGAACCCATGGACTGACGGACATGGCTAGCCCCTAAGGATCTTCGCCCCTAAAAGTTAAATGTTGCATTAGTTTCCTAACAATAGATTTCCTAAACAAAGTTGGTGTGTTCCTGATAAAAACCACTATAATTTATTTTACAATTCATATACACAAATAAAACTTTGCACTGCATTCTGCCTTGCAACTCCCAGTGTACAGTTGAATCTCGTTAATTCAAACTTCTGCGGATAATTCAAACTAACATGCAAGTCCCATCCCATGTGTCTCTGTGGGAGGAAACTCCCAGTAATTCAAACCTTGCTTTATTCAAACAAATTTTCGGTCCCGCTTGAGTATGAATTAACGAGATTTGACTGTATACTGTAAATTTCACTCGTATTAAACCTAAGGTTCAAAAGTTGACCCTCTCGGGTAGTGTCCCCCCTGACGCGTCGTAAGAACGTGGTCCCTCGATTTTCGCCGAGCACACCGGCCGGAGACGCGCCCCGGACACCGTAGCCGTACTCCGCCCTCGCCTTTGCTCCCTGACTGGAGCGATGCCGTTCTTGAATTGCAGTTCCTGGACGGCCGCGTCTTCCTGCAGACGGGGAAGGTGTTGCGGCCGGCCAAGGTCACCGTCCGCCATCTTGGGTCGCCCGAGGTGGATGCAGCGGGCGTCTCCGAGCGCCGGCCTTCGGAGAGGCTAGACGAGGCACGACGGCCCACCCTTTTGTAGAGCGTGGTCCTTCGATCTCCCAGCGCGCAAACGATGCTGGAATGCGCGTTGTAGTTTGTGCGTCTGAGGGGGACACGGCGGGCAGAAGTGCTTTCTTTGTTGCACATCATTGCTCTTCTGGCACAATTGTAGCTGCAATATGAGACTAACTGGCGTGATTCAAACTTAAGATGGGTTCAATATGATTTTGTCTTTGATTTTGCTTTCCTAGTTACGAGCATCATATATTTAAGAAAAGAAAGTGTGGCGTTGGGCAGCTAGGAACCCTTGCTTAGGAGGAGATGCAAGTAAAAAGGAGGCCGCATTTCCACGTGGTGAATGATGTTGATTGGGGCGAAGCTCTGGTGGTGCTGATGATACTGATTTTATTGTTCATAAATAGTGCTGATGGTGCTGATTTTTTTTTTTATTGCTCATAGGTTAGTGCTGAGTTCCGGGTTGCGTTTCCACTTCATTATTACTGCTTTATGGTCCGTGAAATGCAGAGCCAGTGGTTCTTCTAGCGGATCAGCTTGGATCCGCTAGAAGCCGTGGGAACGCATCTCCACTGCTTAAGTCAACGGTCCATCTCAGAAACAGAATGTGTGGTATGGAACATGGTTATATACGCATTTGAGCATTTGACTGCAGCGCCCTCTCGTCTATAAACGTTGAGCCAATGCATGCAAAGTTTAACGCGATTATATACGCATTTGACCGCAGCACCCTCTCCTGTATAGACGTTGAGCGGCTACATGCAACGTTTCATCCATGACAGAAACCCTAGCTCTTGAGTTACTACCACATATCAGAGTCCCCTACTTGTCCACAGTCGTGGCCGAGTGGTTAAGGCGATGGACTAGAAATCCATTGGGGTCTCCCCGCACAGGTTTGAATCCTGTGGACTGCGCAAACATAAATTTTTTTATCATCCTTTTTTTAATGCGAATAGCATTCTTTGGCTACTTCACGCACTTTTCGTCTATGTATCTATCTGGCTATCTAACCTCTTACGCCGCGGGTCGATAAATAAATAAAAAGACCGGCGTCGGCTGGGATTCGAACCGTTGACCCTTTGATCAGCAGGCAGACGCGCTAACCACAGAGCTATGAAGGCAGTCATTCAACGCACTCTAAACGGTTGTTTATATATCTTTACCATAGGACGCGCTTTACAGCGCTGTCACAGCCCTAGCGGTGCGCGCGCGTTCCATGCACGAGGGCTCATTCCGCTCTCGTGAGGCTGAGCACGGCCGCTGCTCACCCTCTCCCGCGCTCGGGAGAAGGTGATGTAGCGGCCGTGCTCAAGCGGTCCTGAGTTCGAACCCCCGTGCGGGCGTACAATATTTTTTTTTAAGTGGGCCGATCCCGGAGGCAGTGCAATCATTGTGAGCACGAACGTCGGACGGATGGACAAGGCTAGACCCTAAGGAGCTTCGCCCTTAAAAACACGGAATATTTTACAAAAAAATTTGATGCTGGGCTTTATGTGTTTTACTTTTTATAAATCTTCATATTTAATGAAGAAAAAATTAATTAGTGCTGGGTATGATCGCTAAATAACCTAATACACATTTGTAGACCTCCAGGCAACCCAGAACGGCATGAATTGAGCCATTTTTTTGTGTGGTTATTTAGGTTGTGACATCACCCGCCATCACATTTACATTGACAAGTAGGCTTAGTCGTCTCCTCTTCATTGCAGTCTTCTGAAGCTTCTATTTGTTACGTAAATTGGTTAACAAAATATCACTTTCTGCACCGCGAAGAGTATATAGCTAGACATCTATGGTAACATTCAAAGACATTTTTCTTGTTTTGTAATTTTTTGGGCATTTTCACAGTTTGTGCACAACAATATTTGTTTTTAATATTTTCCTATTACAACCAAATTTGTCATGCATATACTTTAGAATATATAGAATGCAACTATCTAGGTTTGGATAAAATCTATATTTTTTATATTTATGAAAAATTTAAGAAACATTTGTTAGTGCCTTGAAATGGCATTTTTGCTATTTTTAATTCTTTTAAAAAAACAAAAGCGTTACACAGATTATTTTTGTTGTTCATTGCACCCGGTGGTTTAAAAGGAGCAAATTGGTTTATTTTACTAGTTTCTTTTAAAGGGGCCCTGCAATCATATTTAAGCGTCTACCTTCTCTTGGGGTTCGGGCAAGCCAGCGGGCACGGAGAGAGTCACTAAATATCAGTGTGTCATATTTTAACCGGACGACGCGGAAACCTCCTCCACCGACGAGAGCGACCCGCGGTACCGAAAGCGCGCAAAATGTGACGTCTTAGGTCCTGGCATTACTACTGGTCAGAGCCGCTAAAAGCTTTTTTTTGGTCGAGATACAAAATATAAGTGTCGCGAACCGTTTCGATTAGGTATGAAAGTAGTTTTTGTTCGGTATTTTAGATCAGAAAAATGCTGTTTATAAAGTACGGAAACAAGAAATGACCCGTCGACATACCCGCCACCAAGCAGCGTAAAAAGCGGCGCATATTAGAAAGGGCTAGTGGGATGAGGCGCCGATGAACGGCGAGCGTAGAAAGGTCCCGAAGCGTAGAAAGGCCATTTGGCGGTATGGCAGCGCGAAGTGGCTCCCGTTCTGTACTGATCTTTACCCCGTGTTTGCTGTCGTTTGTGGCCAATGAAGTGTCATGCCAAAATAGTCTTTAATCGCGCAGCAAATGCAATGCGAGCCGCCCTGGCCGCCCGCTTCATACAGCCTATCCAACACACGGTTTAGTGGCGCCCTCTCGAGCCGTCGACACGGAGTGCGGCAGCCGTGAGCGCTGGTTGAGCTCACGGCTGCCAGGACCTACCACGTCATGAAGGCGGTTATTTTTTGCTTGTTTTTGTAATTCTAATTTTCCTATAACTTTTACAGTGATGGAAGTGCTGCGCCATTTGCGCCAAATTGCGCCGTGAGCGAAAGTCTGCTACATCTTGCTCCAAAATGCCATTTTGGCTAAGAATTGCGCCACGCCTGCGCCAAGATGGGCAGAACAAAAAAAAATATATTTTTTATTTATGTATATATGTATTTCACAGCGTTTCTACTCACCGTATACGTTGGTTCATCTAAGGTCAGAGCACAGTCGAAAACTCGAACATATACAACACGAACACGTATTGTAAAAGCGCAATTCACGGGACATTCGCTGCATTTGATTGGTTTAATCGATGAAAGAACACATACAGGAAGATGGTCGGATGCCTCAATTTCGCGCTTTGACATTGTTTGGTGAAGCCCATTGGCTCGTAGCGTCGGCTGCGCTTTAAATTAAGCTGAAACAAAGTTTTAAGATTGCTCGACCACCGCGCTGATCCGTTGATACGCTGGCGGCTTGATCACCGACATCCTGTAAAATTTCAGACGATGTCGGCGGTGTCAGGAGCTAAAAGTCGCGACAAAACATTGCAAAATAGTAGGATGGCGGCTACCATGGGCGTACCAACCGGGGGGGCAAGGGGGGCGCTTGCCCCCCCCCAGTTCTCAGAGTGGGGGGGCAAGGCATGTGTTTTGACCCCCCCCCTCCCCGAAACAGCCGCCCCTGGGCAGGGCAAACACTGGCCAGCGACGCCCAGGGGCACCGCCCCCAGCCCTGGGAGGGGGGGGGGGTTGCCCCCTCACTCAAAAACAAGTTGGTACGCCACTGGCGGCTACTGCGATAAAACAGAACCAGGCTCCTGTACTCCTGGTGAGATCAGTTGATTATTATGTCTGCCGTATGACTCCGTGGCGCCTCTCACCAGTCCACGTGTGTTGAGCTTCACCGCCTTGCACCGGAGGGCTAGGGAGTAGCTGCTGGCATGGGTGAGCGTCTGGTTTAGCACGATATACATGTAAATTATGCTAAGTACTATTGCAGGTCCGCATTCGTGGGTCTCGATTATATGATTTTGTTTTCAAATGTTGCGTCGAAAACGAAAGCAGAAAAAATATATACGCGGTGCTTTATTTGAATAAATGTAAGCGTAAGAGTAGGTTTTCATAATATTTTCGGGTGGCTGTTTCTTTTTTTATTAATTTATTTTTTAATATTCAAGTTTTGGGTTTGGTAAGGATAAAATTTGGGAGGCGCATTTTTACTGATAGACGTGTTACCGACTATGTTGGTTTTTAATGGCATTTTACAGAAACAATACATACAGGCGAAATGAACTACCGGGTGTAAAAGTGGGAGGGAGGCTTTATCCTAATTGAAGTGTGATTAATTTCTCAATTTATTTAGTACCCATTGTAAATGGAACCTACTCTGAACAGGGCCTTATTTCTAAAAAGTAAGCTCTATGTACCTTTTGTGCCCTATTTGTTCTTATTACAAAAGGTAATAATTAATATGCTCCACTATCAAAGAGAAACCCTCAGTCATTATCAAATATAAAGTCATTTAGCGGTGCAATCAATTTATTTTTAAGTGATATGCTAACAGAAGTTGGCATCTGCTCCAAAAGCGTCAGTGGCTGCTCCAAACGGATATTTTGCCTGCTACAGAACTTGCTCCAAAGGGACAAATGCCGCTTCCATCACTGCTTTTAAAATAAAGCGAATTTTGCGAAAAGAAAAGTTTCTCTACGTTACTACGTTCAGTGCGCTTAGGTTCGATGCAAATTAAAAACCAGTCAAAAAGCTGTTGCAGGGCCCCTTGAAGTGTGTTGCCATGCCTCACATGTGCACAAGAACATGTTTTTTTCTGAATGTACATTGCATTGAGAACCTAGAAAGAGAGGCTATAATAAACCTAACACCAGATTTATAAAGAGAAGATTAAGCACCACAAAATGTAGAAAATTCATTTCAATATCGTAAATAATACAAAAGAAAAATATTTTCCTCTAGCGCGACTCGATTTTGGAAGTAAAATGGGTGCTTTCTTGCGTGCGCAAACTGCTTTTCTCAACTTCATGTTGTTTCCTTTCTATCTTTGTTCTTTTCGAATTTAATTAATTGCACCAGTATTCTTTTTCTCTTGGATTGACTGTGGGACAACCCATAATATATGCAAACCTGCAAGTGCAGCTTTCTTTGCAGTACGAGTAGTTTTGCACATTCTTTAATTGTGCCAATGTTTTGCAGTTGTCATATCAGCATTTTATATCTGGAACTGTAAGGGACCCAGTCACTGCCTGTGGTTCTTATCCAGCAGTGCCGGTGGGAATTTATGAAAGCAAGTGGATATAAAAACTCACTCGCTCAGCAGTACTACTAGGAACAGCAAGAGTTTCAAACAAATCTTCAACTTTTTTACTCCGTTTGTAGCACGTTAGATCAGCATGCAAAGTAGCCTCGTCTTGTGGCATTTACGGTCCAGCTTTCAAAAACCTAAAATGGTGCGTTGATTTCTCTCGCCAGGGTTCCAGGACGAGTGGCAGTGCAAATGGAGGAGAAGCTCGCAAGGGTAGTCCAGGCGCCCCTCTCACTCCCTGGACAAGGTTAGCTGGAAACTCGCTGTACGGAACCCGAGCGTACCCTGCGCTGTCTCGGTAACCAGCGCGCACAGCCCGAACAGAACGTGCCGCTACATTTGTACGTGGATGTGGCTGCCGACACGCTCGTTGCGCTTAAACACCGCAGAGCTCATATCAGTTTGTGCTGTGAAAGCTCAGCTTAACGTGCCTCTTTTTGATGACGGTGGAACTTGTCTGTTCAGTCCCATTTAGGATCCCTAACTATCGCTGTTACTATTACCGTTTTTAAAAGGATCTGGGAATGGCACTTTGGATCAAATAGTACGGCATCATCTCCAGCTTCGATACTGTAGAAAAAGTCGGTGTGTCACGACTTTTTCTCGCACTGTAAAGGCTGTGAATGATGCAGCGCGAATTACACCACCTTGTTTTAACACGTTGCTTATGTATAAATGCTGTGGGCTGCTTTCTTGAGGCTAGACGGGAGGGGTTTCGACGAGTTGGAGCATGAAAAATTCGACAAGTTGCTGAAAGATGTCGACAATACCAACTGCAGTTGCATATATTCGTCCGTTTGTGTCTCATTCTTTCTCGCTAAAAGTTGCATGCCCATCTGCTCTTGTAGATAGCACAGACTGCATCGACAATGTCTAGACCGAAGGGATGCAGTGTGGCCGGAGTGGAGCTGTGCCACTCCTGTTCTAATTGCCTTTGTTCCAAATCCAGGGAGGAGGATCGGATTCTGCTGCAGGCCTGTCAGCGCATGGGCAGGGAGAAAGGCCTTGCCCACACAGCGCAGGCTTTGGGAAGACCTCAGGAACAGGTGACTCCCTTTACTCTTCTCCCGTACAGCTCGGCTCGTGCTGGAGTGTGCAAAAACAGCTTCCAGGAAACAAGCAGATGTTTTACGGTTTTGTGTGCTGCCAATAGACCTTTTTGAGAAAATCTTGCGAGGCCTCTCGAACGGCACAGCGCGGGGAAATTCTGCGGCCGTTCCGACGTGCGCTCGGGCCAGCTAGTACACTCCGTACGTCCTGTGAGGTGTTCAATTCCTTCTCTCTTACCATTCCAAATTCAAAACACACACACACACACAAAAAAGAAAAAAAAAAGGAGGGCAAACACGTCACAAAGTTGATGCATACCCTGCTTTGTTAAGGCTCGTTAACACCGTTGCGTTTGACTGCGTTTGACTTTGTCAAGACTGCTTGCGTCAAGCTGTTGCTATGGTGACCCTTACGACGAGCCAATGGGGAGGCGACGTCGAATGTGTGAACCGGCCTTTATCGTCCCGCTTTCTTTGCCTTCTAGAATCAGATCGCACTGGATATTATCCAAAACGATTGAAAACAATGCCTGGACATTACCTTCAAAATTCAGAACTTGGAAACTCAGTATTTGTGAAATCAAAAAACAATTTCTCGAACCCGAATTTGAAGTTCCTGTGCGATCCGTGCCAGTGCAGTGACGTCAAAGATTGAGTCGTCCTGCAACTCGAGTTTCTCTCACGCCTCCGAACTATCCCGACCCGAAGTGTCATGTTAGCCCGCGTCCCGCAATCAAACAATCGTCTCCGTTCCTATCGCTGTAAGCAGACAACGCTTTACTTCGAGTTTGAATTCCTTTTGGGGCCCTTTCAGCAACCTCAAATTCTTTGAAACGGTGTGATGTCAAAGAGAATGTGCAGTGGACTTTTGTGAGTGACCTGAGGGGCCACGTTGTGCCGGTTCTGCGTGGAAGGCTGCTCCGGCGGAGTCACAGCCGAAACTACGATACACAGACACCAAACCCAATTGTTTTGACTATTTAATGATTTCCTTTCCGAAGTCTGAGAGAGAGGTCGTCGAACACCTAAAAAGATAACTTTGTTCTGATTCCCCGACTCACCGATCGTCCTCAACGCTACAAGTGCCGAGCACCGCCAGCGCTGCCACGTTTTCCGAGGGAGGATAAAAAGCCAGGAGGCGACATCACTCTGGACTCCGATTTTCGGTATATCAATAAGAAGGGCCGTAGTGCGTTTGTAATTGTGTTAAAAAACATGATTTACGAAGAACGTTATTAAATATTATAGAAATACTGCTTACAAAGCTTCTAAATTTCGTAATTTTTGACGTCACAGATGAAAAGAAGCGAGGAGGTGAGAAAAGAGAAAGAAGGACAACAAAAATAAAAAGGTGCAAACGCGCGTGGAAACATTTTTTTTGTGTGTTGTAGTATTTTTTTGTGTGTTTATGACAACAACTTGCATCGTTTTAGACAACCACAAAAAATGCAACCTTTGGGGTGTCAGTGTCCGCTAGGGTACTTCTTCAAGCACCGTACATCGAATCAGCGGTAGCGCAACGAAAAGACGATGGAAGGCGCCGCATATTTCCGGTTCGGTCTCTAGGCCTCCAGCGCTGAAGTTTCGAGGTGTGGGCAGCACTGCATTGCGGCTGTTTAGCAACCGTACCAAGTGAGCAGAAACATGGCAAAAGATGGCGCCAGAGTTTTAACGATGTTGGGTGCCGACGGAATGTTGCAGTGCTATTAACATCTCTCCGTAATATAGTGTTCGTTTGAGCGTTTATGTAGTCGACAACAGGATCAGAACGGCTCAAAGGCCTTTCAGTTGTCCCACCTCCAGCGCAAGCTCCCTGCCTTCTATAACGTTTCAGAATTTCACGAGCTTTGAGCGTGCACGCGCCATTGAAGCACCAAGGAAGGCAACGAGTGCTCGTTAGAGACCAGGCATCCGAAAGAGACGACCTGCCGTTCTCATCGTGTCGGCGTCTGTAGAGTCTATGGCGTGTCTACGGTGTGTCCGAGATGTACACCTGTCTGTGTACTTTTCATTGACGCGATGGCTGGGCTCATCTTCTTTCGCAGCTGGGCCTGAGGCTAAAGGAACTGGTGCGCCTCTTCGAGGCGAGCAAAAGCGACGACGAAGACACGTGACCCCAGCGTCGCCCGACCGGAGTTCTCCCAGTCGCGTGACTCTTCACCTTCGCCCGTGTAATTTTCCCCATTGCTCATTTCTCATACCTGTAAAGAATGCTAATTTAAAGGAGAGTTACGTTTCACTATAAATAAACCGGGTGTGTTGTGTTATAAGCTACACTCGGAGGCTGCGTCTGTTCCTTGGGTGCAGATTGGGCCGAATTGGGAGTCTGTAGCCGGTGGTAGTGGCAGGTGAAGAATTCGGCAGAAGTCTGGCCTTGTGCGCAAACTTCCTACCTTTGACGACACTTGGGTGCCAGCTCGGCAGAAGCCCGACTGAGGGCAGCGAGCACATGTGGGAAGAGGAGCTTCTACTGATTTCTTACCGTGTCACTGAATATAGTTACTGTATTTGTGTTTTTCCCACTATTCATATTACGGACACAGTATGCAGGCTGTTCACAATGCAGCTTCAGTGTGATCGGAATGGAAGGAATGCAGCTCCAGCATTCTCGTAGATGAAACAGTCTTCGGGGAGGGGTATTACATGGGTACCTGGTTGTGACAGCGGTGCCCCTGAAAGGTTTGTCATGGAATGAGAAAATTGACAAAAAAAACATGGGCAGCACAAACATTTACAAGCTGTGGAAAACAAGTGCGACGTCTAGAAGTTTCACGAATTTGTGAGCATATGCTTGCAGGTAGGTTCCTTTGCCAGATTCGGCGGTCACAAGCTTGGCAAAGTGGAAGTGTGAATTCTGTTCTGTGCCCTTTTTCAGGCAATTATTATAAACAGGAAATCAATCTTTTTTTTCTTTCTTGAAATTTGATTTTATTTGTTATGCAAACTTGTAAAGTGCAGAATCAAAAGTGATTCACACTTTTCACCCTCGCCAGAAGGGACAGCTTCACCTGAGAACTGTTTTTGGTTTGGTAGTGGTATTCATATTGAGCCATAACATTGAGGCTGGTCCTACCAGCCCTATGACAATTGGACTGAGGAAATGGGCTCAGAAATGGGGCACCTGAAAAAATGGTGCGCTGTGGTCTATTTGCTAGACTGCTTTTGTTGGAGGCTGTCCAAAACGAGTTGGCCTGCCCTCTCGAGACATGTCTGGTCGCTACACTGGTCTGGAGTTTCATTTTTGGACCCTGGAGCACGAGGAACAGGGTTTGAGCACTGGGTTAGCTTGCTTGAATTGAAATCTGACTGTTTTTATCTAATACAGTCAAGAAAAAGTCTCGTCATGGCAGACAACGCTTTTTTAACGCGAAAGCATTAACTGTCCCATGGAGCGAGCCGACGTCATCAGCTTTGAAGCCGCGCCAAACGGCACCTTGAATCCTTTCTCCAAGTGAAGCCAGCTCCCACCTAAGAAACCACGCGAAAAGCCTAGCCAAACGGCACCTAGTTTCTCCGATCCCAAAGGTGCGGAGTAAAGCTGATAGATTTCGGCTTCGGTCCCATTGGCTGGCGCACTGACGAGGCTCCCATTGGCCGCTGTGCGTCAGTTTAAAAGACCGCCACCCCATGGCGCTGCGTGTTCAGCGAGGCAGCGGCTCCACCGCTCCACGCCCAAGGTCAGCGCGCCAGGGACAGCGCACGTGCTCGACCGTCGACGCAAGTACGCCGCAGACGAAAGAAGGGAGCGGAAGAGCGGCGTGCATGCTTTCGCATTCACAACTCGTAACAAGTGCTTAGGTGTACCTCGAGCCTTTTGATTGTTCTTGACGAGGCTGCCCAATTTTGTTTCGATCTAAAGAACCTTGGTGGTCTCTTTCCCCAGGAATCTCCGAGTACGGCTCATGCTTATTGCCGTTTTGCGACATCAAGCCTATAAAATATAACCTTTCTTTTTAGTGTGAAGTCAAGGAGCCTACAGCCAATAATTGCTCAAGCACAAAACATGCTAGTGATGCCTCGTTAGTGTGGATGCCTCCATTCCCCCAAACATTGTCCGTGATAATGACATAAAGTGCATGTATTTACCCAGTTTGTCCCCAGAAATGTTGCCTATATTGTGATTGAGGTATCCATAAAAGTGAGGTATATTGGCGACTCCAGCGAAGTAGGCGCCGCGTAGCGGCAACGCTTTGAGAGCTCAGGAGAGGAGGTCGTTTCGACTCTGTCGTCTGCTATCGCTGCTTGGTCCTCGTAGGCAGCACAGAAACATTGTTTTCCAGTAAATATTTTTGTGCTTCCGCCGTGTCATTCCTACGCACCGACTAGAAGAAGGTTTCTACCGTCGAAAAATTGCTTCGATTTCATATGTAATACCAATTTTATGCTGCAGTGCAAGAAATTTATGCTGGTCTGCGTGCTGAACGATGAAAACCTCCTCCTTTCGTCCGCCATTTTGCCTGACCAGCGCGCCCCCTATAGTTTGCTGGAGTCGCGAATAGCAAGTTGTCTTTACAGTGAGTGAGGTATCTATAAAATTAAGTTTTGACGGATAATTTTACGTTGTTTTTTGCCAATCACATTATTTAGTGTCCAAAAAAGTAAAACGACTAATACATAATAGTAGACATTTTTTTTTGGGGTACAAAAGTTTTAATATAGCAGATTATTTCTTACCTTCTTACCTTTAAAAGCTCAGTCTTTTCACTGCTCTCGTCGAACAATCAATTCGTCGACGAATATTTGGATTCACGTTCATGGCCAATGAGCGCCATGACGACACTTATCATTTGCAAATGACAAGTTTCATATGTGCTTAAAAAGCACAGCGGAAGCTAGTAGTAGTCGCATCCAGTGAAATACTGTCACGACTACGCGATTTCTCATTTTGCTTTTGAGTAGAGTTGAAAGCTAAGGGAGGAAATCGAATATCAAAAACACGGCGAAAACACTTAAAAAAAGCCCCCGAAAAGATTTTTTTTTTTTTTAACAGTCTGGTTGGGACACGCGTGTCAAAAAATTGTATTACTGTAGAATACCGCGCATCCACCCATACCACATTAAGCGCCCATTCCCAAGTTTGTAAGATCTGAGAAAATATGCACTGTACAAATATATGTAGAACTGATGACCGGACAAGTGCCCATCCCCCATTTTTTCATGATTATCTAGAAATTTTGACTGGGCGCTTGCCCATTATTTTACGGTATGTGAAAATTTTTTTTTTTTAGAGCAATATTGACGGCGCGAGATTTATTTTAAATTTTGTGCGCAGTCCATGACATCATGGAATGGTCATACTCTCTTTCCACCTCAACGAGATGGTGATACTCTCTCTACATCCACATGATGGCCGAGCCAATCCACGTCTCCCTCACCCGCCCGAAATGCGGAGAGAAAACAAGTGGAAATGAGGTGACTACCAACTAAATTGCGTCTTGCACCATCAATATTGGTAAAAAAATTTTTTTCATGTGAAAATAATTTTTTAACATGCGTGTCTCAACCAAATTGTTTAAAAAAAATTTTATTTTCAGGGTTTTTTTAAGATTGCTTGCATGTAGGAACGCAAAATCATAGTCCTGCAAGTGAAATGTTTTGCTCCAGCAGTGACATCACGCTACGCCACTGCACAGGAGCACGGAAGCACGGAAGCCGCATGGAATAAGCCGGTGCCCCCGCCGGCTTCATGGCTCCCGTGACGAAGCATCTGTGTTGCTGTGCTTTTCTTTGTGTTTTATTTCCGAGGCACGTCTGCTTCGACCTCTTTCGGCCGTAACGCCGCCTCTTCCTGTAAAAAAGCATACAAGGCTTTCGCCTTAAAAAATTGTTGGTCCCTTTAATGAGACATGACTGAAGTACCCTAATGCTGCCTGCCGTTCGCCCCAACATTTATTATGGCAAGAAGTTACTGCCAAGCCCCACAATCCTGGAATTCATTGGGACATTGGGTTGCAGCCAAACTTTTCTTGGCTGCAGCCTGCCAAGGCATTAGCATACCTTTGGAACGCTAGGATGCACATGTGTACTTGGTGTGGATAGTTACTGACCGATCAAGCGACTGCTTTTGGCACTCTTCCCTTTCTTTTCTGGGGAATTGTTGGCAGGCATTTAACCTCCACGTGAAACCAGCCTCGATGACAGACAACGCGGCAATTGGGGACAAGGTACACTTTAATGGCAATGCAGAGTGGAAAATGTGACGGGACTCAGTCCTCCTCTTCCGCCTGCTTCTTTTTCTTCTTCTTCTTCTTTGGAGTGACGGGCTCGGGCTTCACTGTCACCTGCTCCTCTTCCGCAGCCTCCGCACTCTCGGAATCCTTCTTCTTCTTCTTTTTTTTTCTTGGGCTTGGTATCCTCCTCGACCTCTTCCGCTGGCGCCGAAGGCCCCGCCTCGTCGTCCTCCTCCTTAAACTTGCGCTTCTTCGCACCGGAAGCAGACGGCAGTGTCGAGTCCGCCCCGGCTGGTACTGCCTCACGGCACTCTTGTGCTCGTACCGGTCTTGCGCCGCCCTCCCACGCCCCAGCCCGCTGATCCGCCGATTGCCGCCACCCTCCTCCAGCACACGCATCCGGGTCTCCAGCTTTGCCCGATGCTCTACGCCAAGCTCCGTGCCCACTCCGTCTTCTCCGAGCGCGTCCACCCTGGTCGCCAGCGACGCCTTGGCCGCCAGCATCCGCGACATCTTGCCCTTGAGCTTCTGCGTGCTCTGCCCGACCAGCTGGGCATGGTAGATGAGGCCATACTTCGGCGTGTCGTGCTTGGTCTTCAGCGCGCGGAACAGCGCCTTCTCGGCGCCGAGTATCTGGACCGTTGACGCGGGGTGCTTGGCAAGGATTCAGCAGCGAGCCCGCGTGCGAGATCAGCCTCGCCCCGACCAACTCGCCCACGAGAATCGTCAGGTTCGGCGCGACAGCCGTCATGCGGTTCTTGAGGTACTCGTAGAGCTGGCTGCGGTACGAGCTCATCTGAAGCACCTCCTCGCAGAGGTGGAGGATGTTGCGGATGTCTTCGTCGGACACCTCGGTTCCCATGGACACCTCCGCAATCTCCTTGACCTTGGCCTCTAGGTCTTCGGCGAGGATGTCCGACAGGTCCGTCTCGATGGCGTTGGTGCGGAGGCCCACCTTCTGGACGGTGCGGACGTACTGCAGGTTGTCCGTCACGATCTTGGAGAGCTCGGGAAAGTGCCAGCCGTACCACTCCTTGCAGCGCATAATGTAGTTGTTCAGCTCTTTGTCCAGGTCGTCCAACAGCGAAACCGCCTGAAAGGGACAAAACAAGGGCAGTCATTTAACAGTCCAGAAACTTGTTCTTTCAAGCAGAATCAGTTAATTTCTAGAGATGGTGCTAGGCTAAGAAACCAGTAGATACTTTGGTTCCAGCGCGAGCCTTAGGTAACACTTCAACTCTATGCCTGTCGCCAACTTTAGTTATGCTCCTTTCTCCCAGAGGGTGGCCATCTCAACATGCGCATCCGTTGACCCCATTACTGATCACATGTGAACGGAGCCAGGCAAGTCCAGTTTTGTGGTAAGCTATGAAAAACCAAGTTCATTGCTCTAGCAACACCGGATGTGGTCAGAATATTGTTTTGTAACTGGGAAACACCTCAAACGAATCTTAATGAGGATGCTCTTTAGATTTCTCCCGGTCAATTTGCAAGCAGCGACATTTGTGGCAGCCAGTACCAGAGCTGTATATACAGAGTTTGGCCAGTCATTGGGAAGCATAGGAGTCAAATGAGAAGACTCCATTGGCCGAAAGCGCGTTCCAGGGCGTCTTCACAAATTCGAACGTGGCCAACAAGCCGGAAATAATACCCTGGCGGTAGTCGCAAGAAACAAAATTAATAAGTGTGTCGGAGTAACTCTCGGGTGACTGAAAATACGCTGCATGTGATGTTTCAATCCCGGTCATCCAAAAGCATGGTGGAAGAGTGCGACTAGCGGAATGATCAACATAATTCGTACGCCAGGTGCAGAGGGCCGGGAATCTGCCGTTGGAGCGGTCACTCTGTTCGAACAGCACATTTGTTTCCTATATCTTTCGGCATAATCATAATCGAAACATCACTGCACCCTATATTCCACCATGAAGGGTTATACATTTAACTCATAGGCACTTATTAAAACCACATATTTATGATTAAAACTGTTTCTTGCTACCACCGCTAGGGGATTCTTTTCGGCTTCTGGTTGGTCAAAAGAGAGCACATCAAGCCCTCTTTCTGTGTCTGGTGCGCGCCCTGGCCCTGCCCGCTCCTCCCATTGACCAAACTCTCTCTATACACGACTCTAACCAGTACTACCCAAACAAAAAAACCAACCCCCCTCCAAATTTTTTTTTAAATTTGTATTGTTGTCGGTGCGTCGCAGCTTCCTTATTGCTACGATAGTTGAATCTTTGTTCCCAGGTTCCAAATGAGTCGCTGGAGAAGAACCAATTACCTGTATGATCATCGTGTCCACCTTATCCGGGCTGAACTTGAGCTTATACCGGGACAAGCTGTGGGCCAGCCCGAGGGCCATGGCCGTCATCTCCTTGCGCGGTAGACCCGTGATGAGCCCGTCCACCTGGGATCTGATGCAGCGCATCAGCTCCTGGATCGAACTGTTGGCCACACAGCTGATGTCGAACTTGTCCTTGATCACGTTGCCCAGCTTGGCGTCGGCCACGGCCAGGCTCTCGTGCGCCTCCTTGGCCACGACCTTCTTGAGCACTTTCTTGAGCGTCTTGCTCATCTTGCCCTCGATGGCCGACGTGGCCGCGGCAAGGGCCTGGGTCATGTCTTCGAACTTCTCGAAGTGCTTCAGCTTGACCACGCGGGATGCCTTGTCCGGCGTTTCGAAGTCCTTGAACAGGTTGTCCGTCTGTTGGAGCTTCTTCTCGTCCAAGACTTTGAAGATGGCGTACCCCGCCGGGGATTCAAACAGGACGAGCATTTTGTGGCACAAATCGCCCGGAAAGGGGCTTCTCGGTCACCGATAATTTAACACGTGCAGCGACCCACGGCTGACGCCATGACAGTTTCCCAAAACAAGCGCTTCTGTGAATCGCTCCGCGGGTGAAAAGCGCAGGTGCTACGCCGGCTACGTTATGGCTATGCTGTATTAAATCATATCTTCAGAGTGACGTCAAAAATGATTAGTAAACGAAAAATTTGAATTGCTGTTTCATAAAATAACGCACATATTAATTTATGCAACTAAACTTCTGGCACTTTTTTGTTTACGCGAGTGCAAAATCTAATGAATAGATGGCTGCTAACGGCTGTACCTTTCATAGAGGTTGGTAGCTTGCGCCACCTAGCCTAATCACTTATGCTCGTGGTGACCTCAAGAGGACTTTTATTCTGAATGTTGTAAACTGAAGAAAGTGCTGAATTAAAATACACCATATAAAATCCTACGCCCCCCCCCCCCACAAAAAAAAAAAGCCCAGGTGACTTTGGTTTGGCTTTTAATTTATAAAAATTATTTGTGTGCGCGCGCATTTCCTTTGCGGACTGCTAGACAAGCCCGATGAGGGTTTGGCAGGTCTGTTTTTGCATGTGTACTTAACATGCAATAAAAATTATTTTATTCAGAATCGTGGGAGAGCACGAATTGTGTTTTTGGTGATCTACGAAGCGCATGTTTGCTCCTAGTTCTCTTCAAGGATGACTTTATTCCAAAAGGGATCAGCTGGCGCGTTGCACACTCGAAGCAAATGTGTGATAATGTACAATGTTAAAAATACATCCAGCAACAGGCACAGAAGGCAATGTCCAATCCGGAGAGCAAGTCATTTGCTTGTTGCGCAGGAGTTGCGGTGACATTAGAACGACGCCGAGCTCTTATTGACCGATTGAAAAAATAGTGGGTAGACAGCATCTACTATTTTTTCTCAGCCGGCCAATGAGAGCTCGGCGTCGTTCTGATGTCACCGCAACTCTTGCGCAAGAAGCAGAGGACTTGCTCCCGCATATAAGAGGGAAACTGATGCCACAATCAAAAACAAGAAAAGCCACAATGTTACCACCACCAAACCAGGCCAAAACGCTAGGGCAGTCTAGATGGAGTGCTCAAATAAATACTTTATTTAGCAGTTTGGGTGTGGGCAACGTTGCTGAAACACTCAGTTTGTAAACTCGCCCTTGAAACCCAGGCCGCTCGTGTCCACGAGACCAAACTAAATACGATAACAGCGCCACCCTTTAGCGACGAGTCAAAACATAAAAGTTGACGGGGGTGAGTTTCCAAACTGAGTGCTTCATTATGAAAGTTGAATTCTATAGGCACTGTGAAACAGCACTGCGAGATGGCGCCACCGGCCCTTGCGCGACTCGACCTCAACCGACACGTGCAGCCGTGCAGCTCTCAGAGTGGCCGCTGCAGAAGAAATGGCGGCGTTGTGATAGCCTTTAGTTTGGTTCTTGAGTATGGATTGGAGTCACTTTTTCAAAGCAGGCTCTATGGCAGTTTCCCGGATGGATGGATGGATGGATGTTAATGGCTATACCCTTTGTACCGGGCGGTAGCTTGCGCCACCTAGCCTAAGTCTAAAAAGACAAAAACGTGATTTCTCTCACCCTTTTAAGACCAATTTTTCTCCCCCTAACTATCACCAGGCAGTGTGGGGTATCACCAGGATGACCTTCGGGGGATCGGGCAAAAAAAAACTAAACATCACCCCCCTGCCTCTTCCCCCCGGCGAGGGAGTCGCCAATTTTCCTCTGGTCAAACCTTTTCGGCGTTACCCCAGCACCGGACCCACTGGGAGACAGGGTTGAGACTTTGGGCCGGAGCCACGCGGGACTTAGTTGTTCTGGTAACGTTAGGTGTGGTGGGGAATGAAAGTTATGAGAGAAGCGAAGCTTCAGAAAAACATATGCCACTAAATATAAATGTTGCAACCCTAACCCTATATGAGCTTACATGGCCCACACCTATGCAAACCATTGAAGGAAGTCAAACTTTTATGTGTAGAACTTGTAATCTACTGGGGTCTAACCCAACACATTCAAAATATTGTGTAAGCCAAGCACATTTTCAGGCTTTAGATTGACTCTTTGCCAAAAGCACAACCTTATCATCATTGCATCTATAAAAAAAAAAAAAAAAAGCACAGACCAGCTGTACACTACGAGACATTGTTAGCGCAAACACAACGTTGGCGCTTTTCTGCATTTTACTCAGACACAGTATTGAAGGGCACTAAACTTTACCACTTAGTTCGATACCATATATAAGGATTTTCCACTGCACTAGTAGTTTTCATCTCAGCCATCCAACTTAGAGATAAAAACAGTAAAGACTGGCTGATCGCATGTTTCCACTTACAGTGCTGCACTGTGTACATCCACACAAACATCGATGACTAAGCAGCTTTGACATCGAAGTGGATATCTCTGGAGCTACCTAAACTGCCCACTATAGTATCTCATCATGTCAAACAAAAGCCTTTCTGCAATTCATTGTGGCATGTTTACCCTCTTCATTCCTTGGACCTATGTACAGGTGAAGTGAGACGGTGGATCACTTCTTGGAAGATCCGAAGCCGGAAAAGCCCATCATGCTGGCCATGTCTTGGTCCACTTCCACGCCGTCCAGTGGATCCTGGTTCTTCCGCTTGCGCTCCTTGCGCTTCTCTCGACGGTACTCGCGAAGCTTCTCCTCCTGCGGGCAACAGCGTGCAGTGCACACAAAGAGGGAGGGGTAAAAATGCAGATAAACATAAGCAATGGAAAGATTTTAAAAAAGAGAGGCAGGGGGGTTGTTTCAAAACAAAATTTATACAAATTCTAAAAAAAAAAGGGGTGACGAAATGTTAGGCTAGGTGGCGCAAGCTGCTGCCCGTTACACAGTATAGCAATTACCATGCATTTATCCAGAGGTTATAAGATTGGTGGAAAAGGTCTAGAGAAGTGTGATAACACACAAAACTGATGGGGCAGACGATATCACAAGAGACGGAATTTTAAAGCAAGATATAAAGGGGAGGGGCATAAATGTTTCTAGGCTAGGAGGAGTAAGCCACCGTCCACTACGAAAGATCTAGCCCTTACCATCCATTCATCTATATTTATATATTACAAAATAAGCAATGGGAATATTTTAAAGGGGGGAGGATTGTGTTAGAACAAAAAAAATATACAAATAAAAAAAAAAGAAGAGATGACGACACGTTAGGCTAGGTTGTGCAAGCTGCTGCCCGTTACAAAGGGTATAGCCATTCATCCGTCCATCTACCCATCCACTGCACAAGCATACGAAAATGAAAACAAAAATACGGGACACCACAGATATTTCTCATTAAAAGTTAAGTGTTCATGGCTCAGGATTTAACCTCCTCAAAGGGCAACTCCGGTCAATACTTTCGAATTCGGGATTACGACAGTTTTCAGCTCAGTCAGTATCCCTAAATTACAAAGTTTAACTTTTTTTTTTCCGATAGTGTGTGCAGTTTTATAAATATCACGGCTGACGTTTGGTTTCGGACGTCTACGGCAAAACCGAAACTATCGGCTAGAAAGCGACGGCAACACCGACATCAGCCGTACGGACGCGACGTCACGGTATGGTGCCTGGAGCGCGTCTTCGGCTGGTGTGTTTAGCGTCCTATCCCGCCCGTACATCAAAACTGGTCCCGAAGTGGCAACAAATGACGTCACAGAAGCCGAAGTGGCATGCTGTTGCATGTCGAGATCCCGGCGGTTGGTCGTAGAAATGCTAACGAGAAGCTGCGAGTAGCACAACCGAACGTGAGTGTCGCTGTCAATCCTTGAAACAGGATTTTTCTTTTTTTCTTTTTTTACGCCGATCTTGATTTGCTGCGTTTACGGGCAAGCCGCACAAACTCCAGTTGCAATTCCTCACCTCTTCCCTGAGCTCTTGCATGCGCTGCTCAAAGTCATAGTCCTTCTTCTTCTCCTCCAGCTTCTTCTTGTTCAGCTCAAACCGCTGCTTCACTTGGTCGAGAGACGAACGCTCGACACGCATCGACATGCCCAGATTGCGCTGATCTGCAGAGGCACAAGTGCAGGACATCAGGTGTTGGGAAAAAAGCCGTGAAACTTCTGGCCGATTTGAAAAGGGTCACTGGCTAACAGAATGGCAACTGGAAGAAGTAAAGTTGTCAAAGTTACCAACAAGAAGCAACAGAAAAGCACCCAAACCATGGTACCACAAAAGGCGGTGAGAAAAATCGAAGTAGCGATGGCCTATTTCTAATGTCGTGTTTGCTGCTCAGCCGGACACAGTAAAGAACAGTGGCTTAACTTACGTTTCTTTCCATTGATGTGGTCGAGGAAATTGATGGAGTCTTTGACGACGCAGTCACATACGTTGCAGTAGTACCTGCAGTGTCGAGCAGAAAAGAAAAATGGAGTACTCTTCAAAACCGTAGCATGAGTAACACGCACTGCACCACTCGTAACGGCTAATAAAATGGGAGATCTAGAGACGATGCGAGTTTACCGTACTGATCGTTATGTATGCAGCAGGACACAAAAAGCTAATGGTGCGAGAAAAACAAAACGAAACTCCGGGCTACTCCAACAGATCTCTCCTGCTAGGGTGCTGACAAGACCCCAGTTATAATGAAAAGGTCCATACCCTCCAGCTTGTGACGCAGGCGTAGTCTTCGTGATGACACAAGTCTTGCCCAGTTTGGAGTCTAAGTCGACCTGCAACAAAGCAATGAATCCATGTAGCACACACTTGCTCTTTCTTGTTTGATTTGCAATTATCACAGAGAATACAAGCACTCATGTTACGGCCGTACGACTAGACAAGAGCCTTTTTTTTTTTTTTATTGCAATCTTTAAAGAAGGCAGGCAAGGAACGATGCGTGCGTGCGCTAGAAAACTGACCTTGTAGTCTCGCGGTTTGAGCATGTCCCGTTTGACGGGGACCGACGCCTCGGAGCCCAGGTCGTCGTCGTCGTCCTCGAGACGCAGTCGCTCTTCGGCGAGCTTCTCGTACTCCTCTCGGTCCCATTTTCGTCGGTGGTCTTGCGGTCTCTGCGAATGTCCAACGTCAGTGCGTCCACCAGCCCCGTACCTCCTCGGCTCATCGGAGCCAAGCGTTCACGTCGGACCGCGTGAATGCTTACCGGTAAAGATGCCATTTCGTATGTTCGCGCGAGTATCTCTGCGTCTTGATTCAAGCACAGGAACTACCTAGTTGTCGGGTTGATACACAGTCGGTTGGTAGCTTCAAAAGGGCCGAACACAGGAGCCGAAGATCTGCGAAATGATGATATACACTACGCCAAATACACACCACCGCTGACACAACACACTGACTGTCTTGACGTGTTAGTCCGCGCCTAATTGCGTCGAAATGTTTTGTTGTGAGCCCGCGATAAGATAGAATTCGCCAACCGTGCGAGTTTTCACGGGTAAACAAATGCCTTAATTACCTTTCAATTCTAGTGAACATTTTTATATTAGCTCCCAACTTTATTTATGCGTCCTTGTTGTACTAACAGAAACAAAATCTTTTATATTCCCTCTATGTCAAGCATGCGCCGCGTGTGCCCACCCAGCGGAGTTTGCGCGCGTCAATGTAGTTCGCAAATCTCGACTAAATGAAGTAAAATATAAAATAATTGCGCCTGAAACGGGAGAAGCTAATATTGACTTGCACTAAAAATAAACTACCAGATGTTTTGTGTAACAGAGTCACGAATGCTACACATAACAGAAACGTAAGTTGGCAAATCCACCACCGAACAAGCGCACACAAAGATTGGAACCCTCCGCGCCCTTCGCATTTCATGGCGTCGCCCGTCTCTCCCAGTGAAGCTGTGCGTGTCACCGTGTTGTTGACCTGTAATGCGATCGTTTAACTCGACAAGACACCGCGATTAACTCCGCGTCGCTTGAGCCCCGAGCTCAGCGTCCATGCCGCGCAAGATGCGGGTCACGCCGTGGATCGACCAGTTCGTGCGCTCCAAGAAGGCCGGCAGCGCGGAGACTGCCCAGACGGAGTTCGGCATCGCCCTTGTCAAAAGCGTTCACCCCACGTACGCCGTCATCGGAGACACGCACACTGAGATCCACGCGGTCTTCTCGGACGACGTCCGCGAGCTCGTGCGGCTCACTGTCGGCGGCGACCTGAGCGCGCTGGAGAAGCGGTACGTCCGCGTCCTCACGGCCGAACCCTGCTTCGTTGTGGTTCGCGGCCGACGCAAAGAGGCGATCGCGGTCGACCAGGTCGTCGTACTCGATCAAGGCAAGTGTGAGGCGGCCGAGGCGAGCGAGCCACCCGAGAATATCACGTTCAAGTCGGACGCGCGGAACCTGATAAAGAAAGTGGTCACGAAAATGGTGACGCCCGAAAAACGCGCCAACCGCGTCGACGCGCTCCTGCGCGACATGAAATCGCGCATGGGCGCTGCTCTGGACGACCCCGCCGACGGCGACCGCGCTCAAGACGGGGCCCCTGGACGTCCAACATAACGGCACCGAAGACCCCGCGAAACGCGCGGGCGCCGTCGGAGCTTCCGTCGTCGGGGACACCGGCGCAGACGGTCCTGAAGTGCCGTCCACATCGGCGATAAAGAAGACCCTCGACTCTCCGGAAAACTCGGCCACCAAGCGGCTGCGCAGCACCAGCCGCGCTGCCAGAGTCTCTCTTCGAAGCGGGAAATGTTACGCGAACGGAGAGGCAGTGGCGGAGGATCCCGAGACGCTTCCGCCGTCTCCCAAGCGTTCTAGGACGTCCGTGTCGTCGCAGGGAGAACCTGTCGCAGAGCCGGCCCCGGCAGCCACGGCGTCGACGAAACCTTCGACGTCGGCGACTCCGAAAGCGTCGGCGAAACCCACAGAATCGCCGAAACCCACGGCATCGGCGAAACCCACGGCGTTGGCGAAACCCTCGACGCGTCCGACCAGACCGAGAGGTCAGTCCCGCGCGGCCTGCCACCGGCCGCCCCTGTGGGACATTGCCCCTCCGCTGCTGGACGCCATGCGCAACTTGGTACATAAGCACTTCTCCAAGTGGACCTGACGTGCCTACCTCTTACCAGCATAAGGCCAGCACTCCAAGCCAGCAATCGTGCGATGCTCTTGTACGGTCGACCTGCTAGTTCATCCTGGAACCAGCTGGTAATTTCTGCTCTGCCATCCTTGGGCTACGAGCTACACAAAGCCCAGGCCGATCCCTGCCAGACCCTTCACTCATGTGCCTCAACGAGTGGATCTACATTTATGCGTTGTAACGTGTACACCTGTAACTGCCGTAGTTAAGCAATTTAAGTTTTAATGGGGAAACTAATCGACGAGTTGGAGGAAGCAGTCCCTTGCAGAGAGAGCCACTCCGTGCGGCAACCGGTCCAAGGATTACAGTGAGCCATTGGTGCGTCGATTGCGTGCAGAATTCTGGAATTGCTGTAACTGCTTTGCTCGTATTCGTTATTACCATGCACGCAATGTGCAAACGTGTACGGACAGAACATAAAGACCCCCGGCGTGTTTTCCTTGCAAGTAGCGTCAAATGCGCCAGTACACAAGGCCCGTGTGGCCCTCAGAAGCAAACTGCATTGGAGCACCCCCTCGTGCGTTTGTTCAACAACGGTCAGTCCCACTAGGGCAACAAACAAAACCGACAAGCCTCGAACACAAACAGCATGCATTTGAAGGCACCTTTGGCAAACTTGCAATCACTCGTGCTTACTTCACAGGCACCGGGAGACTGCAAGCCTGCCGTAGGCACCATCTTGTGCATGCTGCACATGTTAAAGGGATACTTCAATGAAATTCGAAATTTACCCGTCGTGTTCACAAGTAGGCTGAATATGATCCACAATATCCATAAATGACAATCGCACGTTTGTATTTTGAGCCTGATGGCTGTATTTTTCGTTATAAACGGACCACTCTGGCAAACGCTCGGAGGGCAGCCTGCGGAGAGAATCCTCTGCAATCGTGATGCAATTTGTCTCGGGACCTTATGTCCGGACGCAGCGACCTATCCCGCTCTGTGGACATAGCCTGCGAGACGCTTACGCACGTCGCTGTGCCCCCTCTCCAAGGTCACATGACATTCACACGGCCTTGGATAGGCCCCGACGGCTTATAGCATCCGCTGAAAGCAGCCGAAACGCACCAGCGATCGGGCCACTGCAAGTAACCCCAAAGCTGCCTTTGTACGAATATTGAGCTACGGATTAATCTATAATCTTGTAGAGAGACAATAGCGACTTCTGGGACACACAAAAGAGATCGTCTCGGGGAGAGGGGAGTTCCTCCTTCCCCTTTTCTCTCGTCGTGGCCAGAGGCGAGACAGTTACCATCACTACCTGTCAAGGTTCCTAGACGGGCATTACAAACGAGGCGTTGGCAACGTCTACCAGGTGCTCTTTGCTAATCGGTAAATTCGGTTTAAAATTCCTTTTCGTGTCTTTTTCAGTTAGAGATTGGTGTGTCTGAGGTGATAATGCTCCCTCGAACACGAATAGACCAAGATATAAGCGTCGGAATTTCGTTGTAGTATCCCTTTAAAGACTTGTCGGTGTTGCTTGTTTGTCACTCTAGTGAAACTCGGTCATAAGAAACGCAAAGCATGAATTTTATCGAGGGGCTTTAGCAGAACTCTCTTCACGGGCAGTTGAGTGTTCTGCCTCTACTTGTTCGCAGTGGCACCTGGTCTCTCTGCCTCCAAATAACTTTTTTTTTACTTGCAGGGAGCGGGTGCTAAAGTCCCTTTGGACAAGCAGAATCTGGCATTTTGCCAGTTATTTTTTTTACATTCAGATATGTACAGGGAGAGGCCGTAAGGGCCGGCACATTTTGCATGGCTTGCAAAGTCAAATTCTTAGCGTACATACCTGAAATTTTCACAAAAAGAGCTAGACTCCGAGGTGGTGGGATATTAGGGAGTTCTAAAAGAGCGCACGCTAAAGCTTTGCATATGCAAAGAACGGCGTCGTTGCCACTGTGCATGTGCTTAATGCTAGCCATGTTTTGCGCTTTCGGTGCGCTATTGTAGCGTACGCTTAAAAAAAGGCGCAATAACAGCGGCCATTCATTTTCTGTGTTCTACACACGCGGCCTTGATGTTGCGCCGTTGTGGTGTCGCTGCTATTGGCAGGGTGCATAAGCTTCGCTTCACGAGAGTCTGGTTCCTGTGCACGCACAGTGCCCACACCTCGGGGGGCAGTTAATAGCCTGTTGGCCTATACTGCATGGTAGTCGTCTGCACACTGGTTTGCGAGCTTGCTCCCGGCTGGTTTTCGTTTCTACATTATGTTAAAATGACTACTTCACAATTATCCTGCTCGTTGCCAGCCTTCACTAGGCATTCTTGGCGTTTTTGTGTTCGACAAGCCACCCGGGAGGGAGTTCGCAAACCAGTGAGCAGACGACAAACAGGCCGGTATGGGAAGTGGCCGCCGTTTTTGCTCTTAACATTTCACCACCTCCGAGTTAAGCCCTAAGAAAAAATTGGGACATAAATTTTGCGAAGCGACGTTCACATGCGCAGTTACAGAATTATACGTTTGGAATTTGGCTAGGCGTGCCAAACGTGCTGGACTTTACAGCCTCACCCGTACGTGCACTTAAAGGAATGCTGAACCAAGCATTTCAGTGTCTATAAGTGGCGCACAATCTTTCCACGAGCTAGCAGCCACCAGTGTGTGAGAGCACATGGAACGAAATTGATGTCATCATATCCCCAACTCACGAATGGGGGATATGATGACGGCAATTTCATTGCGTGTGCTTGCGCACATTGGCGGCTGCTGGCTCGTGGAAAGATTGTGCGCCACTTATTATAGACACTTAAATGTTTGGTTCAGCATCCCTTTAACAAGCTATTGACACAAAGTATACTAAGAATATCCACCAGAAAATACTTAGAGGCAGCCTTGTGTTCTGCGTGCGACTTGGAGAATTACCATTCCTACAAAGAACAACACTGGCATCTCAGAGTACATGTTTGCCCAGACAACCCCGCAATCTGCGCTCCACCAAAAAGCCAGGAGGTACTCGGCATTTTCTACCTCTGTAGTGCGGATCAGCCAAGCGGTCGTAGGTGGTATGCAAATGGAGCATCATTTTATTCAAACGGGCCGATCGCGGCGGCCACGGGAGACAATACAAGGAGAAAAAGACATCTAAAAAAATCTTGCATACCTCGAGAGCCAAAAAGGCGCATTTTCCTTTCTTGCGTGTGTGTGTGTATGTGTGGCATCTCATCTATGTACATCTTTACAAATAAACCTTCGCGTTCACTCGCTCTGTGTTTCTCGCAAAGAGGTGCTAAGACACGCCGGGCTGGCCCTCGCAAGGGTTACATACACACGGACACTCGCTCCAAAACCGTAATGCCGACCGGTCTCGGAGATTTGCACGGGAAGGCCAAGTGAGGGGATGAGAACATAACGCGCATTTGGAGGCATCTTCCCCACACGACGATGCAAGTAGAATCGCCACGGACATCAAAAGAGCCTCCCGTCGCTGTATGCCACGCGCTGCGACGTTGCCTCCGTTACCGTGTCGAGGGGGAAGAAATATGAAGAGACTACTTTTGCTCCCTGGCTCGTATGAGAACGGTTCTCCGTGAGGCATTGGACGCCGCAGATTGTGTCGCCTCGCGACGGCAACAATGAGTCGCCGAGACGCGACTCGCGTGTGCTGCCGTCCCTAAACAAAGCGAACGGGACGACGTGGGGAGGCACCTAAAGAAAGAGATCGGCACCGATGGATGTCGCTACGAAAAGTGATACCGCTGAGCAACAAAACTATGCCCGTTCTTGCTCCCATTCAAATGGCAGGCGGGGCTCTTTGCAAATTGACCAATACTGTGTTTTTTTCACTATGGAATCAAAAAAATATCCCCCAAAATATAATAACAAAAGAAAAAAAAGAAAGCAAAAAGCACTTAGTTTAAGCGAAGGGTTTGAAAGCCGGCGTCTGCGAGCCGGTGCCAGACTCCGAGCGAACAAACGAAGGCAGACTCAAAACTCCTAAACGACGCCCCGCGCCTAGGGTCGAACCGGGGTCGAAGAGGAAACGGCTGGCGAGAGTGAACCGAGGCACCACTTTCTACACCTATGTACACCCACGGACTCGACGCCTTTACACCGTCCCCAACACGTGCCACACTCTTGCGGCACTTCCGGTCCTCTCTCGACGCAGCGTGGTCGTACACCGGGAACCAGTTGCCGTCGCGTGCATCTCTGGAGTCTCCAAATCAAGCCATCCGCAACGGCCACGTGAAAGACTCGGCCGGAATTCATTCCGCTATTCTTTGGCGGACTCGGCCCCTCACGGAGTTTTGGTTCTGGAACCGGTCCCAGGGCTTGGGCACATCTTCCGAACTCCCCGACCCTGTCTGCAGACTGCGCCGGTCCGCACGCACCGCGCCTGGGCAGTGTCTGGTGGGGTCGTCTTCGTGGCGACGGTCGTTGTGGTGACGGTCGTCGTGGGATTGGTCTGTGAGGAAAGTTCAGGGCTGCGCCGGCGGTGGTTGCTCCGCGGGAGCTTGAGCCATGTGTCAGTTGAGCAGTTCGACGGAGACAAACTGCTTGAGGCGTTCCAGGTACTGGCCGTACAGCTCCACGTCGTTGTGGCCTGCTCCGTCGACCCAGAGTGGCTCCACCGCACGGGGACAGCGCTCGTAGATGGCCAGGCCGTGCGAAAGTCGATCACCTCGTCCTCCGTGCCGTGGATCACCAGCACCGGGGACGACACCTTGGGGATCTTGTCGATGCTGCGGACATGCGGAGGACCATCGGTTAGCCTCGGCTTGTAGCCATTGTTGAAGAGTAAACGTGCAGGCTGACTGGGAAGAAAGTGAAGCTGAAAGCTAGCTGGTCAAACTAAAACTTACTTAGAGCTCCATAACTGAGAGCACATGGGCTGATGTTTTATCTCGGATTACAAAATTATCACCCCTATGGTCTGTTGCAGGTTAAGAAGAGAAGGACAAGCCCCACCCACGAAGCTCTATATTTTCCATGTTTGCTGAAAGGGTGGAGGGCTTAGTGGAACGAGTGTCCGTCAAACACTGTCAGAGTACAACACTTTCCGCAAGCCATTAGTGAGGCGACGTAATTTTTTTGCTTTCTGTAGTATCATTTATTTTCCATGTGTTACCCGGAAAAGAGCTATATTCCACCCATATGAGAAGAAACATTGAATTACAAAGTTAAGCAGAGACGGTCCAGTCTGGAAAACATCCACTTTCAAACCTTAAGGGTTGTTATGTTCTTTCACACGTTACACGTTTCATGCCGGGTTGGCAACTAAAAGACAGGTGTTGTATAAACGGCCAAATTACTTCAGAGGTGCCGCCAACCATCGGTCAAATTCCGGTCGCTGAAACCCTTTCGCGAGCATTGTGAAGTCGCGACCGGAAAAGCTACGGAGGCAGACCTCGCTAGCCAAAAACTGCGGAAGAAACCCGCTGAAGAGTGGTCTTCACCATTTGAAAGGGGTGCGGGAACAAACATGCGGGCGGCTCTCATAAAGAGCGTCGCGACATGAGATGCTGTTTTGACCGGACACCGGAGCACAGCTGTTGGGCCGGACTAGGCTTAGCGGAAAACAGCTGGGACGCTGCCGGACGGCCACACAAAGGAATGCACCGGCGCTTGCAGACGACACAGTAGGTTCGCGAACAGGTCGGGAATACTGGGCAAACGGTTCGAGAAGGGCGGACATTTAGGCTTCCACGGACATAGATCGAGGGGAACCGGATGCCGCCACCGCGGTTTCGACACGGCGGGAGGCGCCCTACGACAACGGGAACGCGGAGACTCCGGACGTCGGCTCACCTCGGGAAGGCGTCGAAGAACCAGGTGCGCTTGGTGTTCGGAAAAGCCACTCTCATACCGGACATGAGCGGCGAGTGCAGAATCACTGCGCCCACCTCGTACCTCGACGCTAGGTCCACGGTGGGCACCGTTCCGATGCTCTGTCCGTACAAGATGATGTTCTCGGGGCTGATGCCGTACCGGGTGCGCAGCGCCTGCCAGGCGGCGTCGATGTCCGCGTACAGGTTTTTCTCGGACGGCTTGCCCGTGCTCACGCCGTAGCCCGAGTAGTCGTAGCTGAAGATGTTGCAGTTGATGCGCGAGCCCAGCCCCAGGTAGAAGCTGCTCATCTGGCCCAGGTCAATGGCGTTGCCGTGGCTGAACAGCAACGTGAAGCGGGCGCTCGGCGAGCAGCGCACGAACATGCAGGCCATCCGGTTGCCCCTGGACGTCCGCGTGTAGAAGACCTCGACGGCCTCCAGCTCCCGCTGCGAGTACTGCCACTCGGCGCGCTCGGTCAGGCTCAGCGTGTACTTGGTGCCGGTCTCGTCCGGAACCAACGAGTAGGTCGGTTCCGGCGGCAGGAAAGCGAGCTTGGCGGCGATGCGAGCGGGGAACGGCGGGCAGCAGAACAGGCAGCATAGTTCACTGAAAGACAGGCCGTTCATCTCTCTAGGCATCGGGCCAGTTGGGGCGGGCGAGGGGACGCGTCCGTGGGGGCTGCTCGCCAGGATCGGAGCGGGGAGACTAGGTCGCGTTTGCGGCTAGCATGGCACCAGCGAGCGCGGAGACTCCGACCCGACGGCGACGGCGCTGTCCGACGGACGAAACGGGCGTCGGACGGAAGAAAACGAAACGGAAAGAAAACAATATCGAGAAGATGACAGTTCGACGTCCTCCCACCATTGAAGGGGTGACGTCATGCACTGCAGTTCGGCAGCTAAAAATTCACTGCCGAAACGTTACTCGCGTAAACAAACAAAACATGAGCGTAAACATTTCACTCGCGCGGTTAACCTAAATAAAAATAAAAATAGTATCTTACCGCTTTGTTTATGCGAATTACGAGCTAGTTCGTCCTGAAGGCGAAGCAGGCGGAGTACGCAGAGTACCTACGTACGAAAGCCATAACGAAAACAATCCGAGCTGACGACGTCGACTTACCGCCCGAGCCTGAACGCATCGGCGGTCTTCATGGGCTGTGTCGGCTGCATGATTTGCTTCGAGGGCAGCTGAAAATCTGGCCGTCATGGAACCCAGGCTGCGCAAACATCGAAAGACGATGAAATTCTCCTTACTGTCGGGTGAGTCGCGCGTGCGCGGGTGCAATGTGGCTCGAAGCGCGCCGTGTGCCAGAGCAGTGCTGTGCACCGAGCTACGCGCGGAGACGCTACAACAACAACTTAAACGTTGCTCCTTCTACCTGCGTTCGTTACCGGAACTCCGGAAATTGACCGAGTCCCACTCCCGGGGTTAAAGAGTCCGACCTGTTTTCGCCTTCTCGTTCGCTGCTGTGTATCTGGGTCAGTGCTCGGCTCAGCTGATCCGCTGACGCTGCGCGAACAGTGCCCGTTTTGCATCCAAAGAACGTGTCTGCCAACATCGCAACATTAGCTAGAATGTCTTCAGATATCTGAGGACTCTGGTGCGGTGCCGTTGCTGGTCTGAAGGCCCCCAAAAGCGCCCAGCGCACCTGTTGCAAAGCCTGCAGGGCACCGAACCCTGAACGTCAGGAAAATCCTGGGAATCCCTGCGCGTGTCCTGGGTTAGCTTCGATATCAGTTAAAATCTCTACGAAACGAGGTACTACCTTTCACAGAATAAACCTTTGATCTTCCTGCCGTCAGCAGCATATCTTCTTCAGTGCGAATCAACATTATCATTATTACTTTATTATCACTTAAAAACAGTGCGATAAAAGCGAAAAAAAAAAAGGCAGGAATAAAAGACTCGCAGCCATTTGCTATACCCTGTTGCCGGGTACGAAAAGCAGGACATGCTCCTCTTGTGGAGCCCTCCACTGTTCCCCAACTAGGAGAGCAAATGCTGTAGAGGAGACGAGTGTTTGCTCTAGCTGCTAAAGTAGGAAGAAGTGGAGGGCTTTGCAGGCGACACTTGTCCAGCTATTCTAAAGCCGCAACATTATACAAATGCAAGCGCACGGAGGGAAAGCAAACTACGCCACGGGTCGGCATAATACTCGGTGCGAGTCATTTGTTCCACTGTGTCCAGTTTCGTTCCATCGTACTCCAGAGGCTGTATGTATAGCGGGGTGCGTGTTTGCACCTTGGAAGCCTGGGAACACTAGTGTCGGAGAGCGGAATGCATTGGAACAGGTGTCTCCCACATCCACCATCCCTAGGATCACGGCAGGCAACAACATAAGTTGTTCTGTAGTATCGTTGGGCGGAAATTGAGACACCATTTTGGAGGACGAGGTAAGCACGCCAGTCGGAGATGTACTCAAGGTACCGTGGTTGGGCCCAGGAGGGTCATGGCACAATACAAGTTGATGGCCTAGTTGGCTAAACGTCACAAAAGATTTAGCACCAAAAGGCAAGTAGAAGACTAAACGTCACAAAAGAGTTAGCACCAAAAGGCAAGTAGAAGACTGGACAGGACAAGTGCTACTTTCAACGGACGTTTTAACAAAAACAGAGACAAAGAAGAAAAGAAAGGGGCAGTGAGATGGTGCGTGTATTTGTCCTTTTTTTTATTTATTACCAGTTTTTTTTTTTTTTGTTAGGAAAAAACAATACATCTCCATATTTTTCCTTTCAAATTGTTTGTTTGATCTTTAGTTTCTTTTTCTTTATCTTTTTACTAAAAAGTCAGTTGAAAGTAGCGCTTGTCCTGTCCTTGGTGGGCGGGACAATGCCGGCCTAATCGGCCAGGGTAAGTCCCCCCAAATATTTTAATAAAACGTCACCTCTCTCTCTCTCTCTCTCTCCTCTCCTTGGGGGATCCTGAGTTCAAACCCCACCCCTGCCCATTTCGATCTGGATGAGCATCGTACCAGCGTGCAGCCATGTATCACTACTGCGTGGTGCATGTTAAAGACCCCAGGCTAGTGCTTCTATTGCACTGGCTAAATTGCTCATCTATAATGGGTAACAATGTCACCATGTTCTGGCAGACTAAACTCCTGTTGTCTAAACAACTGACGACTCATTTTTTTTTTGTCCTTCCTTTGTTTTTTGCGCCAGCTCTTTTTGTGAGGGTGATGTGAACTGTGTTTCAGCGGGGCGCCTAGTGGGCCGTCGCTGGCAGGTGTCCAAGCAGCTTCTGGCCGCCTCCCAGTGCTGGAACCGCACGTTGCCTAGCCACGGCTGCGACGTGGTGCTCACGTTCCCACCCGGCACGCCGGCCTCCACCACGGATTGGTTCCAGGACCGGCTCCGCGACAGAGTGCCCCAGCTGGCCATCAACGTCCGCCACCATGCACAGTCTGGCTCCGTGGGCTTCTACTTCACGGCTGACTACGACAGGCAAGTGCTCCGAGCTTTCGGGGGTGCGCTTATGATGGAGCTGCCTTCTCTGGTCCTGGTCTCTCCGATTCTGCTTTCTCCCAATTCTGCTTTCTCCAGTTCAGCTTTCTTCGATGCAGCTTTTTTCGATTCGGCTTCCTCCTATTGAGCTTTCTCAGGTTCAGCTTTCTTCGATTCTGCTTTCTCAGATTCAGCTTCCTCCGATTCATCTTTTTCGATTCTGCTTTGGAGATAGCACCAAGCTTTAGACTTTGGCGTCTCTGTGGCTAAGCCGTGCAGACATATATTCTGCTCTTCTAACATCTCAAAAAGAGACCTTCTCTGAAGGGATATTTCGCTGAGGCACTTTGCATCTTCACTAGTGATGCCCGTAGCTGCCTGGTCACACAGAACAAGAAATGGGCAGTTGTGCATTCGGGTTGTCTTGCACCAAAGTTCTTAACCATTCTAAATATTTTTTTATTTTTTTTTATTTGGAAATTTAAGGTCATACACATTTCTCTTAAATCTGAGGTGCTAGGGGCCTAGTCAGACAGAAACAAAAGTCACCTGACTAGGCCCCTAACTCCAGTATCTATCTTCTTCTGTCTTTGCGTAATCAAAAAAGACATTAAAGAAAAGCAGGAAAATCGATAAACAAAGTATGAGTTAATCTAAGTAATAATTCAAGAACGGCAGCCTTCAAAAGTGAGTAAAAATTTCTGAGCCCATCGAGCCAGATTTTTCTCTGTCAGCTGCTGCTCCTATCCCGTTGATGCAAAGCAATAAAACCCAACACACGTAGCATGCCAAAAAAAAAAAAAATTTTTTTCCCGTGCGTTGCGAGATTTTGAGTTGTGGATTTTAGGCGCATCAAAACGGGGGGAGCTGAGCCACCAAGTACAGCAGAAGCGCTTGCACATGCTGGAGAAAGGTACAGGAAGATGAATGAACTGTTGTGAAAGTCCCAATCTCTTCCAAGCCTACCAAGCCTTCCAAGCGCCCACTCAAAATTTAGAGATAATCGCGAAAAAATAGGGGATGGGCGCTTGTCTGGTCATCAATTTTACATATAAATGTACTGCACGTATTTCCTCAGGTCTTACAAATTTGGGTGTGGGCGATTAATGAGGAATGGGCGGATGCGCGGTATTCTACGGTAGTTGAAGGTCGTGCCCACTTTGGAAGGAACTGCAGCACAGAGCACGCAGAGAGACAGAGAGGAGAGATGAAAAAGAGGGGAAGGGGAGCAAAATGTGGTAGGCAACTGCTACCGGGGAACACAATGCATTGCTTTGACCACATTGGAGAGCAGTTTTTGGATGCAACAGCCGTAGACAAGCGCAACAAGCACCAAGCTCATGCACATATTCCTATAGACCTTTCTCATGTACTGTCGTCCCCAGCCACCTAATAGGTGTATCCAATATGGGCGACAAAAAAAAATAAAAAAATTTCAACCGGTAAATAGTAAGCAAAATAGAGGGGATGCAAAGCAAGAATTTATGACAGTTACCCTTATATCCTAAATGACTTCTATTGGCGTGGCAACGACAAAGCAATGTTTTCGCCCATACTGGAAGCAACGACAATTCAAGATGGCGGCACCCTTGTGAAAAGGGTCTATGGGCATCCGGTGGGACAGGCGTTTGTGGACATAACAGCCGGAGAAAGTGTTACCCGTAAATATGTCAGTGAGGTTCTATTGTAACTTTTCGAGAGGCCAAGTAGTGATTATAAAAGTAAATTACATATTCTAAGTAATTTATCCGGGTATGCCAACAAGGAAAGGCTTTGTCCCCTTATGCGGCTTGATCTGCGGAAAAGCGTCCTACAAAACGCTCCCTCGTCGTCCAGCCTGCTGAGGGGTGCGGAGGAGCTGAAGCTGCGCAAGCTGGTGAAGGAGGAGTTTGGGGGCGGCCACAAGGAGTTCCTGTACGAGGAGCAGGGCTGCTTCGAGGGAGTCCAGGAGAGCGAGCATTTCCTGAGCAGCCAGGAACGCCAGAGCATCGTCTTCTACTTCCTCAACAGCCTGCGGGCAAGGGAGGGGACGTCCTCCAAGGAGTCTACTTCATGGAGGGACAGTCCATTGGTGAGGCCACGCTGGCTCGGTGCTGCTGCTCTCGGTTGCTTGTCGAACGCTTCCTGCTGTGAAATACCGAGCATGCACCTGTTTCGCATAAAGCATTCGCCAATGCTTGGATTTGGGCCAGTTGGTTTGACATTATGAGGTATACTGCACTGAAAAGTTACACTGAACACATAAAACGCGTAAACTATGAGACAATATGGTAGACCAGTGGTCGGCAACCTTTTGGCGCAGCGGGTCGAGTCGCCGCGAAGCCAAGGCGGAACGGGCCTGACGGCAGCAGCGGGGGGGGGGGGGAAGGGGAAGGGGAAGGGGAAGGAGAAGGGGGGTTAAAATAAAAAAAATAAAAAAAGCACTTGCACGAACTTACACTGACGTACATAAATTCTAAATTAATAGTTTCTTTATTTCACGACACATAACATGAGATACAACATTTCCACGAAAACCTAGAAACTCCTCTCAGTGAGACTTCTGGTGTTGAAAACTGTGCTCGCCAAACTACGGACATCCACATTCAAGCTACTAACTGCGAGTCGCAAAACATTGTGGAGGTTCTCGTCAGTCATTCGTGAGCGCAAGTTGGATTTTATGCACTTCAGTCGTGAGAAAGTCTGCTCGCAGACATATGTGCTCCCGAACACTGTAATCATGGTGGCTGCGAGTTTAAGATTCATGAACGTAAAATCCGCAAGGCCAGCATAAAATGTATCAAGGTCATTTGCTGCGAATGCGTTCTTCAAATTATTATGTCTTTGCAGATCGGCCAGCTCTATCTGGTAACACAATCGAACCTGGCTAAGATCTGCCTTAAATGAATTTTGAAATAAACAAATGTCTCTCGACAGGCAACGGGCAGAGAATTAGTCCACTTTATCTCTTTTTTTTTTCTTTTTAAGCTGACCGCGTTTGAGGGGGGGGCGGCGTTGGGGGGCTGGGGGCCGGATAATACTGCCTAGCGGGCCGGGTCCGGCTTGCGGGCCGCTGGTTGCCGACCACTGTGGTAGACAGATAAGAACATGACATACTCATGAAAGCGCAGACTACCGTAACAGCTGTTTATATTTCGTTTCTTTTTCTTAAAAGATCCCGCAGCACGACAGGGCAAATGTCAGCTCCAGGGTACCAACAGCATAAGCACACCCACCATCTATACCAAATGTCTACAAATGACTGAAAAGATATTAATCGTCCCAGTCCTTTCCACGATTTCTCAGGTACATATGCGTCATCCAAAACTTCAGAATTTTTCCGTTTCCTAAAACACGTGTTTACAACTGCCCGCGATGGCATTATCTTTTACTCCGAGAATTATCAGGCAATCTTCATCCTTCAAAACAAGGGTACAGTAAACTTTCGTTAGTTCGACCTCGGTTAATTCGACTTTTCGTTTAATTCAATCGTGTTCAAAAGTCCCGGCGAGCGCCCATACATTTCTATAGGAGGAAGAGTTCGATAGTTCGAACTCGGGAAGACTCCGCATCGGATAATTCGTCCCGAGCGAATGCGCGTGGGCTCACATTGCACGGCACCACGACAGAGATAACCACCAACGTACGGCGAAACAAGGGCCCTTTGCTGCAAAGCCGAACGTGCGCAAATATGCGCCTGCTCCTCTACGCCGTTGAGATGGACCGTAGCGAACGACACGAGCCAGCGCAACCAATCTGGCGTGGAGTAGCGCGGAGAACATAGCACGTGGTCAGGCACGCACGAGCCAGTGCGCGCTTTTCGAAGCGTTTTTTCTGTAGCATCGTGTGCGCTCCATCTTGCGCACCGAAAAGCGCGCGCTTTCGAAGTGTTTTTTTTTTCTGTAGCATTGTGTGCGCTCCATCTTGCGCACCAAAAAGCGCGTGCCTTCGAAGCGTTTTTTTTTTCTGTAGCATCGTGTGCTACAGAAATCTTAAACACCAAAAAACGTAAATTCTCTTTTTTTTTTTTTGTTGACGGTTTTGGTTATTTGGCGCCAAAGTCGCTTTTAAGCCTTCTCAGCGAGCGCTCTCAAAGCGCTTCTCTGTAGCATCAAGTGCAATCCATCTGCGCTTCAAAAAACAAACTCTCTTTTCCTTTTTTTTTTTTTTTGTCGCCAAGTTGACTTTGGTTTGGTGCCAAAGTCAGCTCGTAAAACTTACTTTTTTCGTTTCTTTTTTTTTTTTTGTAGTGCACGATTTTTTGGCGTTGTGACGTTTAGTTACGTTGCTTTCCGAAGCCTGCTTTTGGACACGCGTTTTAAGCGCAGATGGCAGCAAACCATCCGTGAGTACTTTGGAAAATAAAAGGAAGTTTAATTTTAACCGTTTGTCTGTCCTTTTTTTAATTCGATCATTCGGATAATTCGACCAAATTTCAAGGTCCCGTCGAGGTCGAATTAACGAAAGTTTACTGTATAAAGGAGGAAGAAGAAGGAACGAGAAATAAACAGTTGTTACTCCATGCTTTCATAAATACGTTGTGTTCTTATCTGTCCACCATATTCTCTCGTAAAGCACTCAGCTGCTGCTTTTGGAGCATTTGAAAAAAATAAGCGAAGAATATCACCTAGCTCATCGAGGCGCCCCTCCGCGTCAGCCGCATTTCCGAGCATGCCGGTGTGAAGCAGAGCAGCTTCAGCCGCGGGCATGCCAGTGCGAAACGGTAAAACTTGACACGAGAGCATTTCTTGAACACGGTGAAGGTCGATGCGAGAGAGAGGGAAAATTCTGAAAGCATTACCGTAAAGTTCCGAAAGAACGCCCACCCAAAATGAAGAGATAAATGGTGAAAAACATGGGGTGGGCTATCTTTGGGGACGCCACAGCACAACTTTATCAAAAACCGGCGAAAAACTATGTGATGTGGAAACTGATACCGCAGATCGTGGACACCGCAAATTCGCGTTTCATGATGCGATAAACACGCGGCAACCCGATACAAACTTGCCTGTCACAGGAACCGATATCGCACGCGCAAATCGCGGACAGAAAGGCAGGAATCCGCTACAAACTCATATGTTAAGGGAGCAAATACCGCAGATCGCGAACGCAGCAAAATCACATTTCACAATGCAATATAGTACACGCAGGACCAACTCACGTGGAATGGAGATCGCACACGCAGATCGCGGGCAAAAACGCGGGGATCCGCTATAAACTCGCTTGTCTGATGTGCCGGTACAGCGAATTGCGCGGTTGTTGCGATTCCCGTCGGACATTGCGTGTTGTCCGATGGAAATGGGGGAGGGGGCGATGTTTCGGAATTTTTATGTTACATATATTTATTTAGAAAAACGGGATGGGCGACGTCTCGGGGGCGGGCGTTCTCTCGGAACTGTACGGTAGGTGTTCATAATTTTCAAACATACAACTACCGTAAAATACTGCAGAATCGCCTACTTAGTTCGAGCGCCCACTATTAACATTTCCCAAACTTGGGAACTCTTCAGATTATATGGTAATCGCCTGTATTTGACCGGACGAGCGCCCACGTGTAGATTACAGTAACCCAGTTTTCGGTGAAAAAGGGGTGTGCACGCCTTCAGTATTTTACGGTAACATCAAAACCTGAATACTTCGGACAGTAAAAATCTGTTGCGAATTGAATCGAATAGCAATCACCATTCGCGAATGATTCAAACTTTCGAATATTCGCTCACCCCCACAACGAGGGACTGAAACCCAGTGTTTTCAGTGCAGCGCTGCCTCTCGGAGAACCTGGTGAGCCAGGTGCTCCCCCTGCACCACACGGGGGACCTGAACCGGCTCAAGAGAGACTGGGTGCTCGCCTTCCTCAAGCTGCAGCCCCTGGGTAAGGCCCGAACTCCCCTTCCTCTGCTGGCGTCCCAACCTCTGAGTCCTCCGCAGATGACGTCTGCAGCTACTTCGGGGTGAAGATCGCCATCTACTTTGCCTGGCTGGGCCACTACACCTGGGCCCTGATAGTCCCAGCTGTGGCAGGCACCGCGCTCTTTCTCCTCTGCTACTGGAGCACCCAGGTAGGTTCCCCCCGTCGCCCTTTGTTGAAGCGGCTCAGAATGCACTTGGGACCGTTTGTGATCGGTGCCGGGGCACTCTTTTCGGTCGGTGCGTCTGGAAGACTAGCCTCCCAAAAAAACCGTCTGGCTTGGACTTTCTGTCAAGTGCAGTAAAGGCGCAGTAGCACTAATACACGGTTCTTACCCTCCTATGCAGTCTCTGTTCTTACGCAGTGGAGCAAGGTGTTAGCGCACCACTTACCTCTTTTTTCCCGTCGAGCAATGGAAGAACAGAGAAGACAAAAAACAACAGGAAGTGCTAGCACCTGTCCTGTCTTCTTCGTGTCTTCTTAGTCCTCGTATTGTTCGCGCTTTTTAAACCTTTTAATTAGTACGAACCAACATAGTCCAAACCCAAGTTTTCACGATCGATCTAAGAACGTTGGACAAAACCAATCCTACGACATCGGGTCATGAACGTGGTTTTGGTAGCCTCTGTTTGGCCTCGCACCCATGACGGCGACTTGCGGCTGTGCCCAGGCGACGGAGGACCTGTGCTTTGTGCTGTTCTCGCTGCTGAACATGCTGTGGGCCACCTTGTACCTGGAGTCTTGGAAGCGCTACTCGGCCGAGCTGGCTTACCACTGGGGCACCCTCGATTCCCAGAGCGAGCTGCTCACGGAGCCGAGGCCGCAGTTCACCGTGAGTGCCGCGCTCGTGCACTGCTCTCGCTCCGAAAGTACCGCCCACTTTGCCCGGACCGATTCCTGCTTGCTCTTGCTGCATACTTTAAAGGGCTCGCCATCGTTTTCTTCGGCACGAAACAAACGGTCAGCATGGTCCATTTTTTACACTGCCCGTTCGACCAACAGGTTTGCCATCCACCGACGTCGCGGCACCGAAAAGTGCGGGTATATTTGAACCTTGGTTTCGGCATCTTTTCGCTCACCGATTCCGCAATAACTATTCTGAATTTCTCTATACTACTAAAGGGCATATTGGAAAGGGTGAAGGCCGGCGATTCAGAAAGTATAGTCAGTGGGTGTATCTAAAAAAAAATTGCTGGAGTACCTTTTTCGTGCCAATAGACCCCTTTCAAAAGTGAGTGCTGTCTGCAGGGCATTCTTGGCGAGCGCCACTCGTGCGTAAATTAAATCGCATAAATAAGCCCATAAACGCGGCACAATTAGATTTTTCACGAAGATCTCTTTATGTGGTGCACTTATTAGATTTAAATTTCGTGAGTGTAGGTTTCTGAGACTAAAAAATGCAAGAAAACAGAAACTTGCGTTTTTCTGTGCGCGGGAGGAAAACAGAAGCAAGCCGTTTGGTTGGCGCCGCTACTCGCATATTAGGGGCGAAGCTCCTTAGAGTCTAGCCTTGTCCGTCGGTCCGTCCGGCATCCGTGCTCACATCAATTGCCATCCCATCTGTCTTCTTAAAAAAATGAAAAAATGTTTGCGCAGTTGACAGGATTCGAACCTGTGCGAGGAGACCCCAATGGATTTCTAGTCCATCGCCTTAACCACTCCGCCACGACTGCGGGACGAGTAGGGGCTCTGAGATATGGTAGTAACTCAAGGGCTGGGGATGTCATGGATGGAACGTTGCATGTAGCCACTCAACGTCTATACAGGAGAGGGCGCTGTGGTCAAATGCGTATATAATCGCGTTAAACTTTGCATGCGTTGGCTCAACGTTTATAGACCTTTTCATTTTAGTAGTTGCCTCACCGGCGGTTAGAGGGCGCTGACGCCCTTGGCGCCATTAGGTTGCTTCAATTTGGTTGGTTTCGGTTTCAACATGAACGCGGCTATGTTGCTGTTCTACATTGTTTTTGCTTAATTTTGCGATACGTTCATTTTCTTGTACCACACAACCAATGAAACTTTGGTATTGAGCCACTTTGTGGACTACGAGGTATATTTTAGCCTAAATTGCGTGATTTTTGTTTACCAACTCCTTTGATGTACCTGATTATGGTCGGTTGCGAAACGCCTGACTGGGGTACAGGGAAGATTATCATCGTCTACGGCCATAGTCGATGGCACCAGTTTTCAGAAAAACAAACTGATGACGAGACTAACACGGGAATGTAAAGAAGCATATCGACAGCTTGATTAGCAATGTGCTGAATCGGTCAGAACAGATGAACTCACAAGTTTACTACTCACTGTTTGGTTTTCGAGGGCACCCAAACTTTAGTGAACTTCGCTGACTAAAAACGTATCGTGTAATGACGCAGATAATTGATATAAACAAGTAATATCTTCTCGGACTCTTTTTTGTTTTTGAATTCAGTACAGCATGTTTTGACAGGCCGAGTAGGAAATTTCTTAAATTATCAACCCTGTTAAAGTACCTATAAGCAGCATTTTGCGATATTGGCCCTAGGAAATAAATAATTATTATATGAACATTTGCTTACTCAAGATAAAATATAAGTGAATGGCCCGTAAAATTAAATCTGGCATTTGTCTTCCAAAAATTGGCCAAATAAAATTAAAAGGCGCAGGAGGAGAAATACCTCGGAAAGTTTTGCTGAATTCTAGCGCTAGGCACGACTTCACGGACCTGTGTGAACAAATATTTATTTGTTTGATAAGATTCGCTTTGTAAATTTCGGCGTCGCCAGCCACCAAAAGTAAACCTCTATTCGCCATCGACAATCCTGAACTCAAGTGATTGTTTCGCAGACGGCTCTTTTTTTCTTTTTTTTTTTTCGGCGTCAAATATTGCGGATTCTAGGTTCTAGCAAAAAATAAAACAACGTACGCAAAGAAAAAGCGTCGTCATTATCGCTTATGCGTCATACCCAAACCGCGTTTTGGATTTGCAAACAGAAACGACGTTATTTCTTAGTGCACTTTTTTCTAAAACTCGCTACTGTTAAGCGCCTATGTCAGTTTCTTACGCGGGAAGTCCCAACCTTTGTGTTAAAAACAATTAAGTGTATTGAACTGGTTATTTAAATATAATCAATAAATCACTTAAATGACCTTCGAAATGGGAGCGAGCACGGTATACAATTTCTTAAACTTCATAAGTGCGAAAAAGATTGAGAACCTCCTACACATGTAGGTGTCATATTATGAACAAATAAATCGCCTGATGTTGACGTACCATCACTTCTAGCCTCAGATAAAATACAAGTTAAACGTTCGTTGTTTATCTGCTCCGCGAGTTTCCTCACATAATCAAAAGAAGCTATTTTCAATATATTATGATTGCAAAGAACGATACTTTCGGGAAATACAGATAGTCTCCTTGCGCTGACTATTCTTGACGCCTTCCGATCCTAAATGTGCGATATAAATATGGGCGCTTGTTACTGAGAATGTTCCACCACTGTTAGTAAACAAACCTCAGTTGTCATAAGGACATCTGAGCCCTCGAGATGTCTTAATCGTCGAGTAGACGTATCGGACTACAGTTTCCGAGGTAAGGCAAAAAAGAGCGGCGAAACGCGACGAAAAATACGAATACAACGCATCCGCCAAGGCGCGGAGGGGAGAGCGGAGCAGCAAGTTGAAGCAACCCAATGGCTGCCGCGTCACGTGATTCCAAGATGGCAGCGCCCATGCCGAGGAGGGTGAAACGGTCTATAGACGAGAGGGCGCTGCGGTCAAATGCTCAAATGCGTATATAACCACGTTCCATACCACACATTCTCTTTCTGACATGGATGAAAACGAACGAAAAGCTCGGCATGCTGCGGCTCAGCGTCTACACAGACAAGCACCACCAGAGCTTTGCCCCAATCAACATCATTCACCACGTGGAGATGCGGTAATTTTTGTACCACGCACGCTCGTTTGGTTGGTGCCGCTACTCACATATTGCACCACGCACGTTCGGACCTGCTGGATCTGATTTAGGATGTTCACCTCTAAGAAGCTTTCAAGATTTTGTACCATGTGATGCGATGTGTGAGTAGCAGCACCAACTCAATAGTTTGTTTTTTCCTTAAAACCCATGCTCGCAACATTTGAGTATGATCAATGCACCATCTAAAGACACCTTTGTAAAAACGTTTAATTGCACTCGGTTTATTTGCTTATTTAAAGGAATTATTTTATGCCCAAACTGAGTTCGGAAACGCCTTGTAGTAGCGGCTGCGGCAATTATACAAGTCCGCCATTGTTTGAGCACATACTCGAGCAACTTATTGGACACCAGGGCTGCGTCGGCATTTGGTGTGAGCTTAGCTCGGCTTTGCCCGGCTCAACCCGTACCGTGTCTGGCAAGGACTAGAATCCAGTCACACACCTCGTGCCCCATATGGATATGGATATGCGGCTAACCCCTTTGTAGCAGGGGGATCCCAGCTTACTGAATCTAGCCAATTTATTTGTTATTTTCTTCTTGGTTTCTGTTCCACCAGTGGTCCAGTCTTTTTGTCCACTCCACCTCTGGCATAGGCCGCGGACCCCGCCCACAGTGCTGTCGGCGCCGTCGTTGCCTGTATTGTTTCCCAAAAATGGCGACCACCATTGTTGCTCGATGGGGTTTCGAAAAGAGTTTATTTCGCATAATTAAGCCTCTTTAATTTGCAATCTAGTGAGACTTAATGGTTCTTTTCACACGGCAGCATTTGACTACGCTTTGAGGCTGTACATCGAGCGACGACGATAAGTCACCAAGACATCTGTGCTTTGTACGAAGCATTGCAACCGGTTCGAGGAGTAGCTTTGCACGCAACATACAAAGCACTGCTATCCCAGTGACTCGCGGTCATACCCTAAAATGATGGAAAAACGCGAGCAAGCACTTCCGTTTGAATGGGCCCTGATAATGCCCAATGTGGCGAAAGAAGCACTTCAGGTCACTAGGGTGCAGACTTTGGGTTAAAAAATTGTCGGTGCGATTCTCTGGGGTGCTTTCGAGTGTTCCTCCACCATCCCCTTGAGTGTACGTGAATGAAGTGTGTTCCAGGCATAGCTGTTGAGTCATGGATTGATGCGACACCACAGACCTCTACTGACTGCGTGGGCTCGAAACTGTTGAAGGCACCTTTCGGCTTCTGGACGGTCGGACCACGGTGGGAACTGCTTACAGGGTCCGCCAGGCAGGAGTCCCGTGACGGGGCGCCTGGAACCGATGTACCCGAGCTGGAAGCGGAACCTCTTCCGCTACCTGGTGTCGGTGCCCACGGTCACGCTGTGCTTGGTCGTCGTGGTCGCCTCCATGTTCCTCGTCTTTGAGTTTCAGGTGGGGCACGCTTTGCTCGCGGGGACGCGCGTCTTGAACTCTTCTAAAAGTGACGCACAGTGCGACGGGTACGGCGGGCAAGTCCGTCGGCTCCTTGCTCGGAGGATACGGCATTGTTACTGTGCCAAGCTCTGATTGGAGGATATGTGGTACACAGATGCGTCGTCGTCTGCTAACTGCCTTCTTGCCTTTTCTGTGGCTGTCAGCAATCTGCTGGTGCTTTAGGAACCAGGACTCTGTCTTCGAGAAAGGGAAAAGGATGTAGTTGGAAGGGTACATAGTTTTTGTTGACTATCTACAACGCGCAGCAACCAAGGAAGAACTTAAGGCTGAAATGTCGCTTTGCTACCCGCCAAAAAGAACAGTGTGTGGGGGGCGGAGCTTTGCCACACATACGATCGGTCCCTGTCGGTCTTTTGCGCCTCTCATCTTATGCGTGGAGAGACATGTTTTTGTCAGCTTGCTCGCCGTATAGCTTGAATCGTTCATTTTCTCCATTTCAGCGACACTTTATCTTAATCTTTGTTTTATATTTTGGCACCTGTGCAGCATCTTTTTTGGGTGGGAGTTGTATACGTTAATCTTTACTATATAGGCAACGTCTGTTCTCTGCATCATATTTCGATATTTGCGCTTCATTTTTGTTTGTTGGGTGTCGTGCAAGCAGTCGGTTGAAAGCGTACGATGACATGCGGTTCTCGTTTGTGCCGGGACCCAGCAGGCGTGGTGGGATGAGCGGACCCTGAAGCGGCACTGCCCACTGGCGTCGACCCTGTCGTTTGTGCCCAAGGTGCTGCTTGCCCTCATCATCAATGTCTTGGACACCGTGTACTACCGCATTGCCCTCTGGCTCAACGACAAAGGTACAACTGCCCCTCGTTCCAGAGACTCTCACCTCTCCGTGCAGTTCACAGCAACAGTGCGCGATCATGCCCATTTCACGTGGTGCGTTTCTGCTTTCAATTCTTGGTGTTGTGTGGTATAAAAAAAGACTGAAAAAGTCAGTCAGATTTCATGGTTTTCGTGCCAAACCAATGAAGGGCATCTGGCGTGCCCCAGCAAAGGTCTTGGTTTTAATTTGGACCGCCTGGGGTCCACTGACGTGCAACCTAAATCTCGGTGGCGTGTCGCTCTCTCTGCAATAAGCCTCCGTCAGATTGCGAGCACCTCGGCCACCCCAGAAAGTGTGCTATGATTGACGGCCGTTACGTCTTCGAAAGGCGTGATTTTAGAAGATTTGTTTTTAGTCGACGCATGAGCACAACGCGCTTCCCATCCCCGCTCCTCAAATGGAGAGCGAATCTTGCAGTCAGGCCTTGTCGGCTGTTCAAAACTCCGTGAGGCGGTGAGGCAAGGGGCGAAATGGGTGGAGTGGTGGGGGTGGCGAGAGAGAAAGGGAGTGTGAGTATAGTGCGTCTTGCATGTCACTATAGATGACGTGGTTGCGTTGTATGGATCCCGCCGGATTTTGACCGAAAAGGCACTAATAGCTTTTGGTGTAAAACCAATAGACACAGTGCTTACTTCAGCTGCCATTCTTGAGTGTTTTTTTTGTTTTTTTTTCTGCATGTGCCACGTTGCTGTTAGGAATTAGAAGCAGAATTGCACCACGTGAAACGACTAAGGATTCAGCCAAGCTGGTTCAATGTAGAAATTTTATTGCTGTGGAGGAATAAAGGAAGAGAAAACCGAAAACGCATATCTCGTGTCTAAATACATTCGAGGCAATTGCGATCTGACAGGAACAATTATGTTATTAAAGTTGAATGCAATGCTGTTAAGAGTGAGAAAGGACCTCCATTAGTCTCTTTCACTTAAATTGCAATTAGGGCAAAAATAAAGTCTCTGCAAAAAGGCTAGAATGAATGTGATTCTGAACTGTGGGAAAAACTGCCTCGAAGGGTGATCTTACATAGTTCGTGAAACAGTAGCTCTAATTGCTTGGCTTGAGTCTCACTAAAGTGATGCTGCTGTTGTACAAACGTGGCGAAACAGGTTATTTCTAGCAGCTTGCTGCGCTCGGTCATGTTTGTTTGCGCTGCCCCGTGTCATAGTGATGCTAGAAATCGCATGCGCAGTCTTGGGAAGACATGTCGACCCCGCAAAAGGACCTACATTCATTACTTGTAAGTTGGCACAAGTGACAGGATGCTTTCACGGTGTAAAGCAGAAGTTTTGCGGCTGTAATGTGTTGTAGAAATGTCCCAGACACTGCTTATCTGGCTGTAATTTAAACCGATACTTTCTTGCTCCCCAAATATATAAAACATCCGGTTTCACCGGTGATGTTGCGCAAGGTGGCAGTGGGGACCACGCACACATCCGGGTCACTTGTCTCTTACGGTCGCTTGCGCCGAGTTCATACCTTTTGTGTTTAATATTCTCAGCAAATGTATCTGTTGCCTGCACTAATTTGTGGGCAGCAATGTTTCTAAATACTGTATATTTGTCCAAAAATTCTAAAAGTATTAGGCAGCACATCAGGTTCCGCGAGAAGTTAAATGGCAATTCCGGTCAGTATATTCAAATATGGGATTCCGACTGTTTTCAGCTGAGCCAGTGTTTCCGAATTACATGGTATAATTGTTTGTTCTCAATATTGCGTGTAGTTTTATAAATATCACGGCTCAAAGTTTAGTTTCGGGCGTCTACGTCAAAATCGAAACTATCTGCTCGAGAGGGATGGCAACACTGATGTCAAGTGTACGGCCGCGACATGACGGTGGTGCTGTGGTACACGTCGCCCAGTGTTGCTTGACTAAAAGCTAACTCCGCTTGCCACCTGCTAAAGAGCAGCTGGTTGCATCTTTGGAATCAGTTTTAGTGGAGCACACGACTTCACTTTGACGTAATATTTCGGCTCTTATCATATTTCATCCCACTGAAACGATACCGGTCACTTATTTTGGTTTTTTTTTTGGCCAAAGTTGCCCTTTAAAAAGAGATAATTATAAAAAATTTCAGAATTTCCCCACGGTGTCCCTTTTAAGGTCAATGTCTAGCTCATGGGTTCTCAAACCGAGATGCTAAGAACCTAGATTTCCTTGAGCTCCCAACTTTCCCTGTCTGTCCCTGCCCCTAACTTAAATGTTCTCCCAGCTCGAGCACCATTTTAGATGATCCGAGCCATTCATTGGTGAACTGCTGCATAGAAAACATTCCCTGTCATGTGCATTATTCTTGACAAGGTCTGTAGGATTTTGCGCTGCTTTACCGGCATCAGTGCTAAGACCAGAAGGGCTTTCTCGGCTGCCATTGAAGGCACACTTCAATATCTAAGAGTTTGGGAACCCCTGGTCTGGCAGTAGCAACCGAGTCTAGTAATAGCGACTGGCAGTTTCATTACGTAAATCGCTGAAAACGTTTTGCTCAATGGTGATGTGTGGTGTCCCGTGTTCTCGTTTCCCCCAGAGAACTATAGGCTGGATGAGGACTACGAGAATCAGCTCATAATCAAAATAGCGGTGGTCAGTGATCTTACGTCCGTCTTTGCAAACTTGAGTTTGCCTGGTCTTGCTCCCCCACTCACTCCCCGACGTCGTTTGGTTTGCGGCGACAGAAGTGCTCTTTCATTCTGCGGGACGGTCTCGCAGCTGGCAAGCTTGCCCGTTTATGCACGTAGTGCAAAGAAATTGGTTGTGATGTGCAGAGATGTAGCGAGAAAGAGCCGTCAAATAAGCAAAAATATTTAATTGGAAATAATTTTGAATGCAATCGCTAAGGTTCATTCCCACATAATATTTCGGGGTGTCGTGTCCAGTCATGAAATCCTGGTTGGTCACGGGACAAGCGTGCCTAGCTGGAGAGTGCCTCCTCCTGGAATGCAGTCTCAGTGGCTACCTGCACAGTGAGGGGGTGCAACCTGATGTGATGTGTGCAACTGAACTCGGCCTGAGTTGTTGCTGTGCCAGAGGTGCTTGGATGGCCTCCCGGTCGCCACTATTGCATGGGGTGCACTGGCTCTCCCTTTGAGTTACGTTTGCAGATCTGTTTGCATCCCGTATGCAATTGGTTCTCAAGTTGCACTTGCACATTGACTTGAGTCTGAGCATTACCCATTGCAGTTGCTCAAAATGCATGTTGTATCATACTTGTAAGTCAACAAGTTCTTGTTATTACTTGGGGTGGAAAGCGTTCCCTCTGTTTTGCTGTAGGAACTATACAGGATGTTTTCTTTTAGCTGCACCAAATTTTTAAATAAAGGGGGAAAAGTTTATGAATGCGGTTTTCACTGCTTGTTTATATGGCTCGGTGGACATTAGAAGGAAATATAACCATCCCTATCTATAATCAAACTAATTACTTAAAATTTGTTAATTAAGTTCTTAATTACTGTAATTAGGATATATGTTTATATTACAAACTTTAAGGCGGTCGTATGCCAAGACGTGCTGCCTCTTCTTTTGTAGAATTTGCATAATGAGCCTGTGTTCTGAGATATCTGCCCCTGAATTTTCTGCTTAATCCGACTTCTTATCGACTCAATCCAGCAAACCGCGCAAGTGAGCGCTGTAGCCAAACTTCGCTACATTAGCCCGATAAAAGTGCAAAGTTCGGGGCTGAATATCGTGGAACACAACACACGGGCTGGTTACGCGAATTCTGCAAAATGGAACAGTCTTGTCATACGTCAACTTCAGAGTTTGCAATATAAACACATATCCTAATTACAGTAATTAGAAAGTTAATTAACGGATTTTTGTTAATTATTCTGATAATAGTGATGGTTATATTCCCCTCTAATGTCTGCCGATCCATATAAACATGCAGTTAAAACCACGTTTATAAAACTTTTCCACCATTTATCTAAAAATTTGTTGCAGCAAAAAAAAAAAGAGAACGCTTTGTAATGTATACAGTTTTTTTTGCTTAACTATTTTCTGTAGGAATGTCGTGACCGTAGAGGCCAGGGACGATCTGGGCTGCTTTATTGGTCTTGGCAGATTCGGACAAGCGATTAATACTGGTCACAGGGGATAGGTGGAGTCGACTGACTGCGATTAGACTAGCAGTTCAGAAAACTCAACTGCATCTGAGAAAGACGTTTTGCTGTCCAAAAATTTGAAAGTATAGCGTCAGTAATATTGATTTCCAGTTTTGCATTTGATTAGGGTACTGTAGCTACCTGGCACATCTTCCTTTTTCTACCGAGGTCAATATATGTACCTAAACAAAAATTAAATGCTTCATAGGTAATCATAGAGTTGACAGCTTTTGCGGGTTATGTCTCGACGACCATTCGTAACGGTTGCTGCGGTGCAGCAACGCAACAAAGTGCTGCGTTGCTGCACTGCAAATTAAATAGTATTTCTTTTTCCTGCGTTCTCATTCTCCCTAAAGGTTTTGCCCCTCGCTATTGGATTTGTTTTGTTTTCTCGTTGTTCAGGCATTTTCAGTGTCTTAACGTTAGCTCACCGCATGCTGTAGTCACCCCTAGCAAATACCGGCTTGGTGTGCAGTTGGTGCCTGCCCACCTTGGGTGTTGCGTGTCGCTTTGGCTGCTTGGCACGGTCCGTCACGCGCTGCACAGCTGCTGCAACGCACCACCCACGGCACTACGACCCTCTGTTACCTTGTTTATTCCAGTTCCAGTTCATCAATTCTTTTCTGTCGCTCTTCTACATTGCCTTCTACCTGCAAGACATGGACAAGCTGCAGGAGGTGGGTGCTCTTTGTCCTTCTACTCGCTTTGCTGCATAAAGGGAAAGAAAGGGTCTGTAAATCTAAATGAAGACCTAGTCGTACCACGGTCTTGGCAAGTTTCTCGTAGCTTCCGCTGCTTCGAAGAACGCAATCCTTGAGATAGTAGCTGTCGGGTGAGCTTCTTTCCGGTGAGCTTTTGTCTGGGATTTTAAAAAGAAAAATTAGTAGAACCGCATCTCTATGTGGAATGATTATCGACGTTGATGCGAGTGGCATCAAACGGTGCGGAGTTATGCGTGTTCGTCAGTGGCCGTGCACACGCTAGATACGCCAGCCCGCTCTTGAGGCGATTCTAAATTTGTTGACGCTTTCACAGCCCTGCGCACGATCTAAGCAGCCCAGCACGTGCGTTGTGTCACTAGGAAGGCGAGCATAGCACGCGCCATACGCACTAACACTCAAAATGGTACCGACCAGACTCTCTGGCGTCTACAAGCGTTGAGTCTCAATGCATGCAAAGTTTAAACGCTGATAATATACGCATTTGACCGCAGCGCCTCTCTGTATAGACGTTGACGCAGCTACGATGCACACGCTTCATGCACATGCACATCCCCACTCTCTTGAGGTTGAGCTACCACATCTCAGAGCCCTACTCGTCCCGCAGTCGGGCGAGAGTGGTTAAGGCGATGGACTAGAAATCCACGAGTGGGGTCTCCCCGCATCAAGTTCAAATACTGTCGACTGCAGTAAACATATTTTATTTCATCATTTTTGAGTGCATCGAATGTTTGTCTTCATAGCTTTGTTGTTAGCGTTTCTTTTTTGCTGATCAAAGGGTCAACGGTTCGAGCACGCTGCGCCGTCTTTTGAGCTATTTGTCGACCCGCGGCGAGCAGGTTAGACACCCAGATAGACGGACTTCGGTACATAGACGAAATGTGCTGAGTATCCTAAAGAATGCTATTCGCACCTAAAAGGGGCAGACAACGTCTCGAGCTCGGCTAATGCGTTCGTTGAAGCTGCCCATTTCCAAACGTGCCTCTGCGTGTGGGGTCGCTTTCTTGTATGTTCTTCCTCTGACCACTTTCGGGTGTTTTTCTTGCTCGCAGCAACTGGCAGCTCTGCTGATCACCCGTCAGGTGGTGGGCAACATCAAGGAGAGTGTGATCCCCTTCCTGACGGAGAGGATACACCTGGCATGCCTCGAGGTGAACGCCGCCACGCCCGAACACCGCGCCCACAGGTAGGGGCTGGGCGCACCGCCATTGCTTTTCCCAGGGGGGGGGGGGGGCAACTCTGAACTTTTTCGGCAGAAAATGTCAAAGTTAATAACCCTAACTATACTCGACGTTACCTTTTTGTGCTGCGTTGTCAATACTAGCGTAGCATTTGCAGATACTGTCAAAGCTACTTGCAGGAGCATGCGCGAATGAGGTGCAAGACGAAGCCACGTGCTCGCGCAGCAGTGCGGAGCTGTGGCACTGTAGAATGTAGGCTAGCCTCGACAACATAGCATAAAAGCGAGGGTTGATGCCGAGTATAGATCTTGCACGGTGCTACCGATTGGCAGATTTATAAAAATATAACAAAATTGTAACGGTGTTTTTGCTACAACATCAGTACCACCTTGAGTGTCTGTACCAGTGCTAGAGGTTTACCGCAACTTTACTTTTAAATATTGTGACAAACTTACCTCGCTTGCACAGGCATTTGAAATGCTAATGTAGTAAAAGGGAAAGCATATTTTTTTTCTAAATAGGTGCCTTTATCTTTTATCTTTTGGTATATATTGTGCCTTTTATGTGTGCTCCAGACGTCGAGGCACCCCTCGCATTATACGGTGCTCCCAGTCGGGTGTCGGGTGAGAGCTCGTCTCGACTGCCTCGTCTCCTTTTTAGGACTAGCCACGAGTCTGAGACTGAGGGCCCCAAGATGGCGTCGAAGGCACCGGAAGATGCCAACAATGGCGACGGCACATCCAGGCGCAAGCCCAGGCTGACGCAGGCGGAAGTGGAGTGTGCTATGTACAAGGTGGGTAGCGTGCGCAGGCTTCTTTCACTCTACTGCACGCACAATCCCCTCAGAGCCATGTCCTTCGAGCGGTGGTTTCTACGGCAGCGACGGCCGTTTGAGGGTTTCTGGCAGTTCGATTCCACCGACACCGCACTTCTTGCATTTGATCCCCGGATGTCGTAGCCATAGGTGTGATGTCAGAGGTAAAACGGCTGCGCCATTTGCGCCATTTTGCGCCAGACGCATTTGTCTGTGCCATCCTGCGCCATGTTGCGGAAACTGTGCCGTAGCTAATATCGCTCCATTATGCACCAAACCACAAAACGTGCGCCAAAAAAATTGTATTTTGTCTTGGTTTCTGTTTCTGTCGGCTCGATTGGCCAACAATGAGCGCGTTTAGCTTGGTCGGCCTTGGAATCCTTTGTTCTGTTTATTCTCCTTGTGTAATATGAGTCAGAAGCGCGCGAAAAAACTCGGGGTTGGATTCCAAGGGTTACACCACCTGCGACTGGATTGTTATTCTTCAACCATAAGCGGTTAACCCGGGGTCCGAACATCAGCCGGTCGAAAACAAATGAGCAAAAGATTCCTTTCAGTACTTCGTCGTTAGAAGTTGGAACCACATTCCCGCTAGATAAATCGTGATTTGATTGAACTGAAACATGGTCCGATCCAAAACCTTGCCGACCAGCAGCTTTCACGCGACGCGGAGCAGTAGATCTGCTTGGCGTACTTTAACCTTGCTCCTGCTTATCGCTCGAATACGATAACTCCGTTAATCGTAGTCTGCTGCTTCGATATTGAGTTTCACAATAGGATAAACTCGAAATTTGTTGCGATATTGAGTTGTACAATAGGATAAACTCGAAATTTGTTGCTGTTTTCCTCCGTGCAATGCACGTCGGTTGCTTACGCACGTCACGTGGTTCGCACATATAATTACTATGTCGAGCACTTGTGGGTTGTGCGATAAGCAGTGCTGGTTTGCATTTTGAGCAGCTGAAAGCCACTGAGAAAATATCAAGGACAATATCTTCAGAAACATATGGTACTTGCCTTTTGGTTCTCATTAAGGCTCACAAAGTTTCAAGTTTTCGCATCTGTTACAATGTTATCCCATCTACCTAGGGACCTGGCAGATGGGTAACATTGTAACACGACTCATGTTCATCTGTGCTGCTAAGCACAATTGAAATTGCTCCCGTGCTTGTCTAAGACACAAGCATAAGTGCAATGAAAACCGATCTGAGCTGTTCCTAGCCTGCTCCAGAATGTAGTTTTAGCTGCTAACAACCTGCTCCAAAACCGCTGTTTCAGCTGCTCCTGTGGCTGCTTCCAAGTACATTGCATGAGTTCCACCCCTGGATGTTCTCTGCGCGAACTAGAGATTGATGGTTTTTCCCGTCTCTTTAGGGGCGAGGCTCCCTAGGGACTAGCCTTGTCCGTCCGTCTGTCCGTCCGTCCGTCCGGCCGGCTGGTGTCCGTGCTCACATAAAAAGAAAAAATGTTTGCGCAGTCGACAGGGTTCGAACCTGTGCGGGGAGACCCCAATGGATTTCTAGTCCGTCACCTTAACCACTCGGCCCCGACTGCAGGACGAGTAGGGGGGTCTGAGATGTGGTAGTAACTCAGGAGCTGGGGATGTCATGGATGAAACATTGCATGTAGCCGCTCAACGTCTATACAGGAGAGGGCACTGCGGTCAAATGCGTATATAATCGCGTTAAACTTTGCATGCATTGGCTCAACGTTTATAGACGAAAGGGCGCTGCGGTCAAATGCTCAAATGCGTATATAACCATGTTCCATACCACACATTCTCTTTCTGACATGGACCGTTGACTTAAGCGGTGGAAATGCGTTCCCACGGCTTCTAGCGGATCCAAGCTGATCCGCTAGAAGAACCATTGGCTCTGCATTTCACCGACCATAAAGCAGTAATAATGAAGTCGAAACGCAACCCGGAACTCAGCACTACCTATGAGTAGGGTTCCGCGTTTTCGGTATCTATTTTTCTTCAGATTCGGGGGTTATTTATCGGTGTTTATTTTTTCTCTTGAAATCGGTGTTTTTCGGTGTTTAATTTAAATGCTGGAAAGAAATCGGTGATTATCGGGGCGTGTGTTGCAAAGCGACTGCATAATTACTAGAACAAACCACGGCACACCTCACATTACACACGCTTATTGTACACACACCAAACACGTCACACAATGCACATACATATGGAAATAACCGAAAACGTGACGCTTTCAGAAGCATGATATCAAAACTATCAAAACAAGGTATGTCCTACATGAGTAGGACATACCTGGTTCTGTCCGGGGATTCTTCAACAGTAGATGTCGAGAAGATTTCAAATGCTCGTTCAGACGACTTTTGATATGATGAGGGTCATCAGAAATACTTAGCCGGCAGCACTTGCAAACAAGGAGCTTCTTCGCACCTTCAAACAAAACCTCAAAATTTTCAAATTCTTGGACGTAGTCCTTCATCGCTTTCCGTTTTATACCCATATTAACGGGCACGCTAAACTCGTCCGAGCATAAACTACGAAGTGGGCTGGCGTTGGCCTTCCGCACGCCCAGGAAAAGAGGACATAATCCGTGGACCTTATTGCCCTCCCCCTTCCCCCGCCCCTCTTCGCCTTTCCTCCTTTCTCCCATATACCAGGAAACCTATGCCTGGACAAAAGACTTAAAACCATTGCGCTAAAAAAGATAAGGGAAACGAACGGGGCAATAAACATGGTTTCATAAGAGAGGGACGACCCAAAGGACAATTCAGCGGGGCTGTGTTCCGGGTCAACGAGAAAAGAAAGCGGGCTAGAAGATTTTTTCAGCAAAGCTGCCATTTTTTCCGCAGCTTGAATTCGGTGTTTTTCGGTTTTTACCGATTCAGAAAAAAACGCCTCGGGGGTTAATTATCGGTGTTTATCAGTATATACCGAAAACACGGAACCCTAGCTATGAGCAATAAAAAAAAATCGGCACCGTCAGCACTACCTATGAACAATAAAATCAGTATCATCAGCACCACCAGAGCTTCGCCCCAATCAACATCATTCACCACGGGAGATGCGGTCATTTTTTTTTAAAATACAAAGACCGTCAATAAAACTTTTGGGGTGGTGGAAAGTGCTCACTTTTGGCACTAATCTAAGCAATAAAATTTGGGGCCTCACATTACCCTTCCGACGGAATACTGTGAAAATCGCCGACGTTGTGTTTGCGCCCATAGTGTCGTGCAACGTACGTGAAAAGAGTAGCCTCATTGGGAATCACGCTCGCCGCTGCCTCGTTTTAACCTGAAAACAAGGACCCGTAATCACCGTTAAAGCGCAAGGCACTCGAGCAAAAACCGCGTTACGCCGCCGAACGGCGTAACTCTAGCAACCTTTCTCGTTTGTTCTCTCGGTGCCACCGACGTCAGTGCGTGCAATCTTTCCGCGCCAAACTCCCGTCTTCGCCGCCTTCCCCGCCCAGTACGAGGGCACCTTTGAGGACTACCTGGAGATGTTCATCCAGTTCGGCTACGTGGTGCTCTTCTCGTCGGCCTTCCCCCTGGCCGCCCTCTGCGCCCTGCTCAACAACGTGGTCGAGGTGCGCAGCGACGCCTTCAAGCTCTGCATGATCTTCCAGCGGCCCTTCGGACAGAGCGCCGAGAACATCGGCGCCTGGCAGGTGGGTGCGCACGCTGCAGCACTGGGAGCAACTTGACCAGGCTGGCCGTAAAGACCCGACGACGCCTTGGCCCTTTAAACCTTCGACGGTCATTGCTGTAGGTGTACAATAATGATTAAGCATTTGGAAGTGCCTACCTAAATGCGAAACTTGCACACTTTGGCAGGTGTTGCTATTTGTCATGTCTTTGGTCAAATGTTCTGCACGGCGTTTCGCTTTGCTGGGCTCTCTATGGTTTTCAAATTGGACGCTCTGCACGCGTGATGCTCACTTAGCATACTGGCCGCTCTGGCAATACTGCCGTGGGAGCACTTACTCTTCCGATTCAGAGTTTTAGCTGCTTTTAGGAATTGAATTGGGAAGATGAGAGCTCATCATCCGACGTGGAAGCTCTGTAAAGTATACCTCCGATTACGAATCTGGAGCCACTGGAACGTCGCAGAAGCATATGCAACAAAAAGTGATTGAACAAAAGAAAGGTGACAACTTCTCGCTTTAATATTTTCATTTGATGCTTTTAAACATGAACGGCTTACAAGCGCAGTACGTGCTCCCGCCAAATAATTGAGGAAAAACCTGCGCATTGATTTTATCTTTTTACTATTTCTTTGGAAACAAAAACTCAACCATTGGGAAACATCTTTTGCGAAAAAAACTCAGTTGTCAAAAAGTTAAAAAGGAATTTTTTCGTTCTACAGTGACAGCACAGAGAAACAATCACACACGAGATACTCAGAAAAACAAGCACACGCGCTGAACTTACAGCTGTTTCTGTATTCGACTTACTTTGTTTTTCTCTTCAGCGTCTGGATTGACTTTACAGAACGTGAATACACAATGTATATTGTGTATTTATTGACTTTCCAGAACGTGAATGCACACTATAGGCAACAGAATACACAAGAGTTGTAAATTCAGCGCGTGTGCTTGTCTTTCTGAGTATCAAGTGTGTGATTGTTTCTCTGCGCTGTCACCGTAGAATATGGTTCACCAACTCGCCCAAGCATCCATCTTATTGAATTTTTTTAATTAATTTCTTTATTTGCGAAAATTGAATAATATTTACACAGTTTAGAGTACTTGATGTTCTTTTGCAGCGTAAGCTACACTGGCCGAGGTTGAGCAGTTTCGCGTGATTCCTGGAGAGCCGTGCTGCGCATGCGCGAGGAGCAGTGACGTCACTGAAAAAAAGTATCGTCCAGAATGCGATTCGAACCGCCGACCCCCAGCTCCTGAAGCCGACGCTGTACCCACAGCGCCACAAGGCACTTCCGGAATGGGCAATCCATTGGACATCTGTATCGGTTGCTGTTGCCCCGTCACCGTAGTGCAGTTTCTAAAGTGAGGGGCCCCGTCACCATAGTTGGTTCCTATACATATAGCAGGGCATTTGCCAGTGTGGTATAGCCGTGGAGAAGGAGAGCGAAATTGCTGCTCAGCGGCGCAGAAGAGCGGAGAAGCTTAACTCATCGGATCTCGAAGCAGTCACATAACGTAGTGTGTGTGTCATTGAAGCAGCAGTAAGCATGATAATCAAGCTAATCCTAGACAACCAGGAAAGCTAAGAATAACCAGCTGAACCTAAGCTTATGCTACGTATATCCTGGCATAGCCGAGCTAAGCCACTGCAATTTTTATAAATATGGTGTTAGTTTTAATATAGCTTGTTGGTTACGAACAAAAAGTTTGGGTGCAAACGGGCTGGTGAAGGTTTAACATAAACTAAGACAAACCCCCGAGACTGGGGAAAAGACGAAGGACAACACAGCACACAAGGTCTCAAACACAGTTGAATTTTATTTCACAGAAGTTTGTGTTTATACAGTCGAATCTCGTTAATTCGAACACGCTTAATTCAAACTTTCGGTTTATTCGAACTGACGCTGGGGTCCGGTCCACACTATATGTATTTCAATGTGTGAAAACGCCCGGTAATTCGAACGCTTAAGCGCTCGCATCGGTTAGTTTAAACATCCCGTGTTGCCGACCATGCTCTCAGGAGCGGGCTAACTCACGCGGCAGCGCCTCCGACCCGGCCGTGTGGCCGCGCTTACGCCGCTCGCCAGATGGTACTCCCGACTTCAGTTCCATGTAACCATGACAACCGATGACGTGGTGACCTTGAATGCTGCGATGAGCGGTGTGGTGCTGGCAGCGGCTGTTGTCGTTTTCTCTCTTGCACGGTAACGGTGCTGCGCCGCTGCTCTTCGGCGTGTTTTCGGCGGGAGCGCGCCAGTTACGTTTCTTGCCTTGCACTCGCGTGTTGCTGCGGTTCGGCGTGTTTTCGGTGGCCGCGGACAGTTACATTTCTCGACTTGCACTCGTGCGTTGTTGCGCTTCGGCATGTTTTCAGTGGGCAGGCGACTGACGTTATCTGGATTCCAAGCGCCATGGATAACTGACGCCGAGATCATTCAGGCTACGTGCCTTCAACAGGCCACATCTGAAGACCCTTCAACCATCAGTGGCGAAAATTCTGATGCCAGCGAAGAAATGCCCCACCTAGTGCAACTGACGTAGCGTTGGCGCTGGACACAACCATGCGCTACTTCTCGTGCCAAGATAATGCTGATGCCGCGTTAGAGCTGGTCTCTAAGCTCCAAGCGATCTTTGTTGATTCACGACTGAGGAACCGCGCACAGGCACGCATCACAGATTACTTCCCTTTGTGATCGGTGAAAATAAATGTCCCGGAACTCGTCACTCATGTGTTAGCTCAGTGCACATGCGCCGCCCAAGGCAGCGCTGCACGTAAGTACTCCATTTAATAAGCCTTTTTTAAGCACACCAACCACTTTCCTCTTAATCTGTTTCAAATTTCCATCGTATTGTTTGGACACCCCCAAAACAGCTAAGTAAGATTTTTTCCGAAACTCGTCCATTGGCAACACAGCAAAGTTGCCAGACTTGTCGGTTTCAAGGAGTGTGATCTCTTTTTCTTTTAGCTCTTTCCTCACTGAAACAATCTTTCGGAAATCTCTCTGATCAGTTCTAAAAGGGCAATTTTTCCCGCAGGATCTGGTCCTGAATTGGATAAATTGTAAACAGCTGAGACTATACCAATCCTTGAAGGTTTCACATTTTCACAGAACATGCTTCAGTACGTTTTGTCAAGTCAAATTAATGTTAAATCCTGTTTTTATCTCACCTGCACGTAGAGTCATCCTCATTGCATTACCTCAGCCTATTATAACTCTTTTATTTCAAGACCATCTTCGAAGTGGAATCGCCTTCCCGCGCAATTAGTAAACGTACCATCCTTTGACTTGTTTAAAAGTGCGGTGACTGCTTACGTATGTTAATATTTTTCTTTGTATGTTTGCCTTGTTCTATAAATTTCTTAACTTCTTTACAAATTTTTTTAACATTTTTAGTGCTTGGCTTTTAGTGTTTGTATAATATTTGTATTTCAAATTTGTCTTGTACCACTCCCCCTGTAATGCCCCAGGGCCTTGAGGGTACCGATATAAATAAATAAATAAATAAATACTGAACGGGCTGACTACTGACTGGCCACTTTCGCAACAGCTGAAGGCCAAAACGGCTTTGAATCCCACTTAAGAGGTATGCTCTGTCGCAAAGATCAAAACATAACTTTGAAGTCTCTGGTCTTTAACATCTGCCATTGAGTGAAGAGAGGTGAACAATGAAACTTCTCACCGCGATGTCAATTTGAAGAACTTCGCTCACGAAATTGGCCCAGATTTACGCCTTTCTGCGTCACTGGGAGTTCTTGAAATATGTACTTGACAAAGTTTGCGGCCATATTCGGTCCCTATTTTTTTAGGGGCGAAGCTCCTTAGGGTCTAGCCTTGTCCGTCGGTCCGTCCGTCCGTCCGTCCGTCCGTCCATCCATCCGTACGGCGGCCATGCTCGCATAAAAAGAAAAAAATGTTTGCGCAGTCGACAGGATTCGAACCTGTGCGGGGAGACTCCAATGGATTTCTAGTCCATCGCCTTAACAACTCGGCCACGACTGCGGGACGAGTAGGGGCTCTGAGATGTGGTAGTAACTCAAGAGCTGGGGATGTCATGGATGAAACGTTGCATGTAGTCGCTCAACTTCTATACAGGAGAGGGCGCTGCTGTCAAATGCGTATATAATCGCCTTAAACTTTGCGTGCATTGGCTCAACGTTTATAGACGAGAGGGCACTGCGGTCAAATGCTCAAATGCGTATATAACCAAGTTCCATACCACACATTCTCTTTCTGACATGGACCGTTGACTTAAACGGAGGAGATGCGTTCCCACGACTTCTAGCGGATCCAAGCTGATCCGCTGAGAAGAACCACTAGCTCTGCATTTCACGAACCATAAAGCAGTAATAATGAAGTCGAAACGCAACCCGGAACTCAGCACTACCTATGAGCAATAAAAAAAAAATCAGCACCATCAGCACTACCTATGAACAATAAAATCAGTATCATCAGCACCACCAGAGCTTCAGCCCCAATCAACATCATTCACCACGTGGAGATGCGGTCATTTTATTTTATACATTAAATAATTTTTTGCAAAACATTACCATTTCTTGATTTCATCGGTCCAAAGCGCCGTCAGAAGGGAAGCCTTTGTAGGCATCTCTCAATCTAGCTGGGTACCTCCCGGTGCCACAGGCACGCCTCTGGCGGCTGAGTTTGTCCCTAGGGCGGGGGCCCCCAAACATTTCAATCTTGAGGAACCTTTACCTGCATTGACTGATAGCCGAGGAACCTCTCCCAGTCTCGGTCGCTGCTTTTGATTTACTTGCACCTCCTGCACTCGGTGCCCACTGTCATATTCAATTTATGAGCACAGCCCATCTCGAGACACAACCGGAAGTACATTTACCTGCACTTCTCTCCACTGCGCCACACTTTTCTGGAGCAGGTAAATCAAATGAGCTAAATATTGATGCAATTGAGCAGTTCAAGAGCCCGCAGAGTTTGCAAACAATAATGAAGATGCCAGGGATGTGCTTGGCACATACCGTAGTTATGCATTGACGGGTGGCTCAGATCATCTAAGATGGTGCTTAAACTGGGAGAACTCTTTGCTTAGGAGCTGGAATGGTCAAGAAAATTCGGGAGCTCAAGGTTCGCTAGGAACTCAGTTTCAAAACCGATGCCCTAGAGAAAGCCTAGGAAGAAATGCTGTAGCGTAAATTCCCTAGCTTTGCCACCTGCTCAACTCTCCTCGGCATGGACGCCCTTGTCGTTCCGTCTGTGGCCGTCCAACGACGTCCTCCTCTCGGGCTGTGTTTCAAAATTTACTCGATCTTACTCCAGGGTAAGTGTTTTGTACCTTGGCGTTCCAAAACCTACCCGCGTCCAGCGCTTTTCAATCTGTGTTATCACGTGACACGACCCGCCGGAGTAACTTGGATCCATTGGGGTAAGATTTGGAACACAGCCTCGGTGTCTTCTCCCCCTGGCAGGCCGCCATGGAGGTGATGGGCGTGCTGGCACGTGATGGTGAACTGCGCCCTCATCGGCATGTCCGGGCAGATCCACCGCCTGTTCCCGTCTCTCACCACCACAGGCACCGTGCTGCTCATCGTTGGGCTCGAGGTATGTTTTGTCCCGGTCCCCGCTGTGGCTGTCTGGTCGACTCGGGTCACTGGGGGCTATGCACTTGCTATATAGTCGTCTAATGCAGGTTAAAAATAGCCGGGCAAAATTCCTCCACATAGCTGTGGCATGGCACAAGCTGTGGCATTCTGATGTCCCGTTAGCGTACTAATCTTTATCCATGGCCTCTTACGTCAATCTTTTCTCGCTTTCCTTCCACAATAAACATTCGTCGTTCGACTGTTGGCCCGCTTATGCTGTGGCGGCAGATCACCAGCTGAGGTGTCGATGCGGAGAGCTTTGTGGGAGGATCTTGTCCTACTTTTCTCCTCTGCAACAGACTGTAGAGTGCACCAGCTTTGTTGTCCTGCTACATTGCACCTGTCTGTCCATGAGTGTGTGTCAAATGTTGGTAAATCTTGAATATATATTGATTCCTGTAGGTACTAGAGAGCTCTTTGAGAGTCATCGAAGGGTACTAAAAATATAGTCTCAATCTCGAAATGTCAATTCTTATGGGAGTGGAAGGGAAGAATTTATACAAGTGTCTGTTTCACAACGTCCCTTAGTTCCTCCTAGCTCAGACTCATTCGTTATCGCACTGGTCACGTCACTGTCCAAACTTCCAGAATGATCGACCGCGTGCCTCCATGCCGTACCACTTGCACTATGCCTCTTGCGTTGTGCTTCACTGCTTTGCACCGGAGCACATGTGTAAAGCTTTACTGCTTTGCACTGGTGCGCTTGTGTCAAGCTTCACTGCTATGTACCGGTTAGCTCAATGAGCTTAGAAAGTTTGCTCACTAGTATAGGTCAACTTCCTTTGCTTACCATTATGGGTTGACACTCAATTCAAGATAACTTGTCAGAAAAATAAGGATTGTCAAGCTATATTCGAGTAATTATGGTAGGAAAAGTTTTACTGTAATATTGGGGTATTAATTAGTCAGTAACCAAGAGAAAATTTCTGGATGTGTGGAGAGAGGCTTCCGAGGTGCAGTTTTATGGTTTCTCGATCTCCCCCTGACCGAGCTAAGCGTGGACGGCACATGTGTCTTCCTTTCCGGCAGCACGTGATGCTGTTCCTCAAGTTCGCCATTGCCCAGGCCATCCCGGACATCCCTCAGTGGGTGGCCACCGAGATGGCCAAAGTGGAGCTACCACCGCAGGGAGGCAGCCAAGGTGGGCACACTACAACCACAGGCAGAAGTCACACAGACTCGCATTAAAACCTAACAAACAAGATAGACGTTCACGTCTTAGACGGTGTGAGTTCTACGCGGTAGACAAGAAATCTAGCCAGTGCAGTACGACTACTAGCTGAGGGTCTTTAACATGGATTGTGCAGTAGTGACACACGACCGTAAACTCGTTTCAACACATAAGGGAAACGAAACGGACATGAGAAAGATGACAGGAACCTCTTCGAGAGCAACTCCCTTGAACTCTGGCTAACTAGGACAAATCGGTTTGCCTGTTTTCAGTATGGACTTGAAGCATCCCCCTGCCAAAGGAAACCGATTCAGAGGGTTCTATATGCTTATTTAGTATGTGTGAGGTCTCGAACGACTTAGCATTCCCAGACGAGTTTGCTGTGCCCAAAGGCTGGCCCAGCACGCGGCGACCACAAATGATCGCCGTAACTCGTTGGCCCAGTCCCCTACCAGCGTGCAACCAAAAAAGCATCCCTCGCTCGTGTGATTAAAAATCAGAGCGGTGTTTATCGGCACCAAGGTACCGCTGGCACTACGACTGGGTTGACACAGTAGTACCACCTAAAGACAAGACCTACCGCATTACATCATTGTTAGTGGATCTCCGATGCGCTCCAAGTGCCAAGAAAGCCGAAGCTTGACAACGGTATGCAGCAAAGCGGGAGACATGTGCGTCTTGGCATCGTTGCACACCTAGCATTCTGCTCATTGTGAGATGCTGCGGGACACACTCGGCATTGCAGACACAAGCTAGGCGGTGTTGCATGGAACCACTCGTCATGACATTAAAGGAAGAAAGGCGAAGGCCCCATCTCCTAGGTGGAATTGGCTTATAGGGGGTCTGAGACCATGCCCTAGAAATGGGTCATACTGAGAATAGTGCAAATTCGTGCGTGGTGATCTGTCCATTGCAAACACTAGAACTCTCCATTTTGTACTTGGTGCGATTAGTAGTATGTTGTGATCCTGAAGCCGAATTAGTGCCAGCTATGTATGTGATTGTTAGGCAGGTAAACTGAGCTACATTCGTGCCACCGAGCATAATGAAGGTGCACGGTGCAAGTCTTTCTCCCGCTCGTCCACGGTTTTCAGTGCTGTGGACGTTTCCAAGAGCCGTCTTCTCTGCTTGTCCTCCAACAGCTGCAGAGTGCGACGCTGTGGAAGATGGACAAGCGTACGTCGACGGTAGGGCTGGGAATCGAAGAGCAAGTGGCGCCGCCTGCCAGGCGTCGCCCCACCGCATGTCACAGATGGCGTCACCCACCGTCGAGGAGGCAGACAACGTGGAACTGCCCTCGCCAACTTTGAAAGACGGTCCTGGCCTGGTTCGGCAACCTAGTGATGCCGTCGAAGACGATGAGCAAGCACCGTCGTCGTCTTCGATGAGAAAGGCTCGGTCTTCGTCGCTCTCCGACTGGGCCAACCGTCTGCTCCGTCTGCGCGGTCGCTCAATCGGAATCGGACGGTCTTCCCAGGCGCCGACGCCATGTGGAGTGGATCCCCGCAACCGCACTGAACGGAACGTCGGGCATCGGAATGTTTTTACCGCTATTAGCGGATTTTTACAGCTATGCCGGCATCGTTGTCGGGGCTGGGACGTATGTCTCGGGGTAAGATTGGTGTTGTGTCGGCATCACATCGGCACCCTCGGTGCTAGTGCCTGGATTAAGGTGTATGTGTGGGTCAAGACCGGCGTTGTGTCACCATCACAGTCACACTTGCCGATATCGGCGGGCCAGTGTTGTGTTTATGTTTGGTTTAAGACCAGGGATTGTTGGCATCACATTGGCACTTGCCTAGTTGTGCTGTGGTTGGGCTGTATGTTTGGGTGTAAGACTGGCATTGTGTCAGTCTCACATTTGCACCCGCTGGGGCTGTGGTGCAAGAAGCGTTGCGTCGGCCTCACATTGGCACACTGCAGCATTGTGCCGGGTTCGGGAGCATGGTTGGGGGTAAGACCGGCCTTGTGTCAGCTTCACACTGGCAGCCCCCGGCGTTGGCAACACAATTGACTACACTGTCTGCCTTGTTGGTTTCACCTCAGCGATCGACTTGCAGTTTTTCCTGGCTGCTGTTGTTCCTTTTGGAGAGTTTCCCACTGTGTGGCATCTACGAGGATGCGCTCAACTTCGGGTTTCTTTGTGTCGGGTTTGAAAGGTCCTTTCCAAACACGGTTGCCACTTGAGTCGAGGATTCGCGGTCGTTTGCAGGTGAATTATGGCTGTCGCCCAACTCTTCGGTTCGTGAGCTTGCACCCTGTCCCACCAAAATGAGAAAACGGTGGTCATGTATACAGCTTCCCTGCACTTATATGACACAAGTGAAACATGCTGAATCACTGGGTTGTGGACGCATATGCAATCACTGATGTTCCACAGGAAAGAGCTACTATGCACAATCAGTTATAGAAGACCATTTAAAAAAAAATTATAATTGGATACATGATTTACTTTGCTGACTGGCACCGAGGTCACTTTTGGCTGAAAGTAAGCCCAAACTAGTCCCTAAATACGCAGGGTTTCAAGAAGTCGCACATGGTATAGAAGTCAGAAAAGATCATGATATAAGCATCATTAAATAATGTATGTGATGCTGCTAAGCTGCACAAGGTATTAAAACTGAAATAAGGGACTTTTTTTTTTTTTTTTGTGGACAGGGTTTAGAAGAAGGGTTAGTGCAAAAGGCTAAAAAGTCTGATGTGGCACTGGTTCCTTACTTGTTTTAGGGCTTGAGAGACAAGAACATGGCTACATGTTTGTCTGTCTAGGGTTGTCTATCATTTGTGCAATTAAAACTGGCATGAGAATATGTAATGAGTGATTGTTGAGTATGAGGAGCTTGTGGTACGTACAAAAGAGAATTAGTCCCAAAACACTCCAGTTAATGGTAAGGCTCACTCATTTGAGAAGGCACACAACAAAAGAGCACTTAGGAACAGCGCACATTGGCAGCTATATAACAAGTGAATAATGATGAATTTATGAGATGACTGGATCACTTTCTTCCTGCCATTACAACCTTTGTCACTATGCTCGTTTTCGACTTAAGAAACGGAGCAAAAAAATGTTTGACTCCTTGCAGTGTATATTCACTATTTTCGTCCCTTATGTGGTAAATTAAGATATACTTGTCTGTGATTTTCAACCAGTTCTTTGCTATTTTAGCATTATCAACATGTACATGCTTCAAATGCAAAGGTAATCATTTTCTTCTCTGACAATATTATCTTCTAGGAACTACTCCGAGCACTCAACAAACTTGGCTTTCTTGCAAGCTTTCAGCTTGCAAGAAAGCAAGTTGAAAAAAGAATGTTGCGTCTTTGGTGAAATCACGCAAAACATAGTCCTAGCAGAAACACTGCAAACAGCTGCCCAAGGATTGTAGTTACTACTAATGTTTATCACTGTTGTTGTTGTTTGGACTGCCAGTTCTAATGACCTCACGAAACAGGGCAAGTTGCACGCCAACGAACAAAGGGAAAAGCACATTCCAGCGGCACATTGAAGCTCTCTTCACCATCACCCATGTTAGCAGGGTTCTGCACTCGCTCGTTGTTGCTCACCGATCAAGGTCGATTGTGCCCGGAAAATTTCTTCCAGCAGTCGCCTTGTCGAGAACTCTTCAGACTCGAAGCCCGAGTAACGAGGCAATTTTAAATCGTCACGTCATCCCTCAATCCCACCAAACATTTGTCCCATCGCAGCTTTCGATTTTCCTAGAAATGGTCGCAGAAAGCTGTTGAACAGGCGTGCTCCTTTGTGCGTGACGAAAACTTTTCGAACGGTTTCTTATTGCTGGAATCGTCTCGGAGAAAAACTGCCGACACCACGGAACCATATCGCAAAATGCAAAAAGTTTGGCCTCTGTATTGTTTCCAGCGAGTATACCACGCATGTAGGACCTGCGTGGCAATTGATTCTTCGATGTTCATGTTTACAATACTCGCTCGTGAACAGTGCGAAAGGTTCTACTGTGTGCGTCTATTCTGAAAGCTCCCGGTGACTCAGTTTCCGGGGGCAAAGGTCTGATATTTTTTAGTCTTCGAGAGATTGAGAACGGCAGGGCGCGTCACTTCGATCGCCCGGTCTCCAGCATGCGCTCCATAATGCCTTCCGACGCACGAGCCCGAGGTGCAGGAAACACTGAAGCGCTGTCAGGGGTAGGAAGCTAAGGTTGGAGGCGGGACATTCGAAGCTCCTCCCTTCTGTTGTCATCCTGCCGGTGACCATACAGCGATGCAGGGTTAGAAACAGTTGTTCTGTTATGCTCACATGTTTTTTGAGCCGGCGAGGAGAGCGTTCCCGATTTTCCTTGGCCAAAGCTTCGACGCACTGGGTGTCTCTGTAGGGACTTCCGCTTTCTCAATGCTTCGAAGCCACTCTTGTGCCACAACTCGAGAGGTGCCGCTTTTTTGCCGCCTCTTCTTTTGACTCGCGGCTTCGTGCAATAAACTGGTGTCAAACGTTGCTCCTGGTGCCTGTCGCATCTGTTGTTCCATTTTTTTAACTTTTGTCGGTATTGCTTTTATTTCTAGAATCTGGGTAGATTTATTATGAAGTAATCACAGCAATATTTTGAACACTTTGGCATGTATTATAATCACTTGATATAATCACAACAACTACGCAACTCTACAGTACAACAATTTTTGGTGATGTCCTGATGCGCACATTTTAACGCCTAGCATGAAAAAAATATATAATATTTTAGGGGGGGCGTGTCAGGAGGCCCTTGAAGTGGAGCAGGGTGAAAATGGGTTTTTTACTCCGCGATTTTTTTCTACCCAGTTCAGTACGCTGGTATGAATACGGAAAAGCATACAAAACTCACAGTAATTTGTCGTGCACTTGTATGTTTTCTACTATATTTTAGTTCGGGGAACATACTCTTGTATTTTTGATTATTGACGCAAAAATGCCAAACATATTCTTTTGACAATCTAGTGACATATTCAAAGCCGTGTAACTCATGAGGTTTTATATTTGTCAATTACCAAATTTTATGCGCGTGTAGTGCTATACATGGGCTATTGACGGGCATAAGTTTAGATTATTTTTATTTTCACGGAATATTTTTTATATAAAATTTGAAATATTGTTGAAAATTAGATAAACAATATTTTGAACACACTTTATCGAAAAGGGCAATTTTTCTTTCCTTCAATATTTTTATTATTGCTGCCGATCATATGAACTTTCAATTGGCTTGATGTGATTTCCCCTTTTTCTTTCTATCTTCTCTTGAAGGGATCGAAGTCGCTCCTACGTTCTCGGAACGGCCGACCTGTTTCCGCAGGTCGGTTTCGCTGCAAAAACTGTACTGCTCATTGTTGTGTTAAAATGCAGCTGGTATATTTATTTTGATTGAGGACACTCGTGCTTGGTTACATATTGTATTTTCTTAATATTATAATGATGGTAACTGACATTCCTTATTCCGATCGTTGGGGGTGCAGATGATGTTTCATTATCCGGTGTCTGAAACCAGGGCAAAATGGGCGGAGAAAACGGTACGAGCTCTTCATGTAGGCAGACCGGGATCATATATCTTGTTAACACAATATATATGTAGATCATATATCTGTTTTTGTTATACACAACTTGTAAGGCTTGAAGCACCTCGCCACAGTACACAGTTTTCGTTCGCAGGACGGCTCCATGATACGGACGTCAAAGGCAATAAAATAAAACAATGACAGAAGCATTGTGCTTTTCGACTTACCGGAGAAAGAAATCGATACATTCAGGAAGCACAAAAAAAGAAGAATGGGCCGCATTCGGTGCTCTCAAAAAATTACGCTCCTCACATGTGTTGTGCAGAGTTCGCTAGCCAGGCCAGGAACCTAAGGTGACATTAGCACGAGATGTAGTCTCCGGCAATATTAAAGACACATTCGCCGATGCTGTTTATGCAGCGGTGCCAAATCCGCTTTGGGCGGACGCGCTTTATTTTCAAGGAGAAAATATAACAAACATTTATTTATTCCCAAATCAAAGCAATGTGTGCCTAGCCAAAGCAAATCTGCATAGCCATCTAAAATAATATTGTCAATCGCTTTTTCATATTCCCGAGGGCTGTACAATCTTTGCATCAAGGTCGGTGGCGACAAAGTGGAGAAACTAAAATCCTACAGAGACATTATAGGTGGGGGGGGGGGGGGGTGCAACGAGTTTAGGATTAAAATAATTTGCATCTCGTCATTTTTACGTTGTTTATCCTGTCCCGGAGGATAGAGAAAGCATCCCCTTCATTAAAAGATGTCGCGATCCCGCTGCATAATCACAAAGCAAAGCTTCGGACTTTTTCCCCCACCTGCAGCCGCAAGGGTGGCAGCCGAAGGAACTACGGCGAGAACATTACCTGTACCTCGCTCGTCTCTAAGCTGCAGCATAACGCCCCCTAATGTCAGCGGAAGAGGAGAGGAAGCGTCCTCCGAGAGAGCACGTCTGCAAGATGTCCTGTTCCCGTCCTCGTCCTCGCTCTTTTTATACTTTCAAGTTTAGTATCTATTAACAAACACGCTTGTTTTCAATTGTAACCTACACGGCACTCCGAAATGACGTCACTAGGAGTGCGACCAGGTGTGACCCTGAAGACTGGGAGTGAGTTGAGGGGTGCCCGAAATGCCAAAGTTTATCTTTTTTTTAAGCAACAACTTCCACGCAGCGAAGCGACGACTAGAAGTGTCAGAGGGCAACTTCCACAAACTTTTGACCGGAAGTCCGATCACTGCTAGAGAGGATACAACAAAAAAGGGGAAATCGCATCAAACCAATTGAAAGTTCATGCGATAGGCAGCAATAATAAAAAAGTAAAAAAAATAAAAATGGCTTTTTTTGATAAAGTGGGTTCAATATATCAGTTAATCTAATTTTCGACGATATTTCAAAAATTATGTAAAACATTTCGTGAAAATAAAATAAACTAAACTTATGCCCGTTGATAGCCCATGTATAGGACTACACCCACATAGAATTTGGTGAGCGACAAATGTAATAACTGCAATGCTCTGACGATGCCACAGAATTGTCAAACGAGATGATGTTTGGCATTTTCGACCTAAATAAACGAAAATACAAAAGTATTGTTCTTTGAAATAAATAATAGTCGAAACGACATACAAGCAAACAAAAAATAACTGTGAGTTCTGTATGCTTTTCGTATTTATACCAGAGTACAGAACTGGGTAGAAAAATCACGGAGTAAAAAACAAATTTTCACCCTCCTCCGCTTAATAAATTTTTGTGAAGCAAAATATTTAAAAAATATATATATTTCAAAACAGTTTTTTTTTCGAAATAAAGAAAATTACATATATAATTAAAAAAATTGAAAGACCCACCCCGACAAGCGTGTTCGATTTCAAATAGAAACCATTCACCAGCTTCCATAACCAGTGTAAATGAGTCATTTGACCGCAATTATCAAGACCGTTTGTTAAGTATAGAGAAATCCTGCTTATTAATAAACGGACTTTCTTCTGTTAGAAAAGTTTATATTTCCAGAGTTGCGTCGGCATTTGTTTTTTTTAGCTTTCTATGTTTGTGTCGGCGTTTTGAGAGGGAGCATTTGCGAGGGCAGAGCGGCCGAGAGGAGCGAGAGCTTCCCCCGCGGTCGTTAAGAAACGTCTCGGGTTTCAAAGGTAGATGCGGGTAGTCACGTGCTTTAAGCTGAGTGTGGCTTTTAACCGAGTGTTCCTATGTATAAAGGGTTTTGCCGCTTAGTATCAAATTGCCGCTTTTTACCCGACGTAATAATTTAGCTGTTGGCGCCAGCCAGACTGCGCAAAAATGCAGAGGACGACTCTAGAAGGAATTTGGATTTGTCGGTTCGAAGCATCAGGCTGACAGCTCGACGACCATTGTAGAATAGTGTACCACGTGGGAGTGGTGAAATTTGAATAGATTGAGTCGGGTCCCTGAGGGAAAGGGAGGCCCCCTACTAGCCTACAAAAGGAGCGCCGAGAGGATTCTTGGGGATTGGCTTCGATTCGATTTTGGGAGACTGGGGACAAAAGTATGGGGTTTTAATTTTGGGATTTTAGCTCACTGCTGAGTTGTTTTGTTCCATAATAAACTGTGGCCACATTGGCCACCGATAAAGCCAACCAACGCCGCAATGTGTTCGGCGGGATCAAACAACATTTATATGTTGTTCTTGCTTTTTTTTATTTGTTATCCACTTCCCGGGGGCTGTCATCAAGGTGAACACCGTCATCGGTTGTCACCATCCGGACCAGGACGCCCACACCCATTCCACGAGGTCGACGAGGAAGTTGGCTCCGTAGTTTAGATTTTTGCGGCTCTTTTCAGAGCCACCAAATCGCTACTTTTTCGGGCGCACTGCTGGCTGTCTCTCGTGTCTCATTCAAACGTCAAACTGAGAAAGCAGATGATGCACAAAACAGGAACAACCGTGGCAGGCAAAGGTACGTCATTTCTAGAGCAGCATTGTGCGGTTTCAATAATTGATGTTTATGACGTGACACGTTCTGCACTGTGAAACTTAACTGAAAACCAAAACAAGTTTATTTTGGCAAATATCCGTCGGAACCAAAAATTCGTACTAAAAGCGCGCTTTTTAGATCGGCGCGTCCAGTGAGCCTCCAGTGAATTCGTAGTGCCATCTCTGGATAAGGCAAAGAAACATGGCCGTCGTTTGGTGTCTCCCCGACAACTGCCACTCCGCCGTAAAAAAAAATAAAAGTTTTTGTACTTGAGAGTTGCGACTTTAACTTTTAGCGCAACAATGTGACCGGTTAATACATTTTTCGAAAAAAAAAACGTTGCTACACAATCTACGAAGTTTTTGGTGCCACAAAGCGGAGAAGCGAATGAAGGAAAAAGGGCAGTTCCTGCATATCCTGGTGTCAAGCGAAAACTGGCGCAGCCTTGCAGACAAATGTGATAGAGAAAAGGAATTCAAAGCACGTCGTAAGAGTTGCCAAATTAAACCTTTCCGGCTGTGTGTGAGCGTGTCGTGTCATATAAATTACCTTGTCGTTTTTCGCACCTAAATATCACGTTTAGACTCAGGCCCAGTTTCTGCAAAATGTAGAGCTAGTAGACCGACAATGATATCAAAGTTTTGGAATCAACCGTTATCTCAACCGAAATTATTAATCGATATTCGAAACTATTTAGCTGGTAAAATGGTAGCTGACAAGATCACGATCACATGGGACGGACTTGCGCAAGGTGCCGAGAACGGGCAACATTTTACCGTTGAACATTTCAGAAAATCACCTATAAATTTTGAATGAGATAACCACTCGTCCTTCAGCTTTGGAGATCGGCTTGGAAACGCTAGTACTACATTTGAGCGTAAAATAAGCATACAATAATGCGTATTTTAAGAGTTGCAACTAAATAAACACTTTTTGTTTATTTTACTGGGTTACCGTGTATTTTTGTCGCATTTCTGTTTGGCTTACCGGATCGGATGAAGTAAAGACCGACCATGACTGCTCCAATAAGAAGCAGGAGGAAGAGCGCCTTCAAATTCGTCTGGTTGTTCCTTAAAGAAAAAACCTAATATCAAGCAGCTGCGAGCATTTTTTTATTTACTTGGAAGATGTTGTAATATAAGCAAGGGGGCATCATCAGAAGAGTTTTTCAGCAATCACACACAAAGATTCTACATTATATTTATGCAAACGCCAATAAAGTGCATGAAATAAATAAAACTACTCGACCTGCAATTTACTCTACCAATGGCAAAAACTCGAAATGACTTTTGTCAGAAGTCTGTGTAAACAAAGAGTGCACGTAGAAATTAACAAAACGTACCGAGCCCCCATTTATTTGGTCATTATTTATTATATGCAACAGGTCAGGATCTTGCGAAACTCTTCGTCTTGATAATGTTTGTAAGCTGAGTCTTAAGTATGTAGGCATAGTCCTTAAAACACGGTCGCTTAAAATTTTAATACTTACCAACAAAAAAAATTGTACTTTTTGTTTATTTTTAGTTAGAAATTCATTAGTTACTCGAGAACATTACACACAACGCTTGCAAACTTAACACGGTAATCAAAATAGACCGCAAATTAAAAAAAAATATAATGCGTACAGGATGCAAAAATTCTAGTGTCAAGCGAGAAAATGAAGGGCAGCAATCTTAGGGTCCAACAAAATAGCTATTTTAGTCTCTCAAGTGATGGAGACTTGTCGAGATACTTGAAGTAGACCAGAATATTATTTATTTGTAAGAGTGACTTTTTTGTTTTAACATATTCATATGTCGTTAACACGAAACCCGTTAATGTGAGTACCCTGCTGCGTAGTGAACATTTCCGGGGGCGAACTGCGGGAATACATGAGTTTACGTATCTTTTTCTGGACAGCTCACAATATGGGAGCTTTTGGGGGGAGAGTCTATATTACTGAGACATCACTGTGTACCCTCATATAGGTCATAAGTCACTTTAGTCATAGTTCTTAATTTTTCTTAAATCATGTTTTAAGATTAGCTATATTTAATACAGGGTTTGATTATATAATGCCAGATGCGTCAGCCAGAACACTCTAAAACGCACCAAAACATACAATAGACGTAACCTAAAAAAAAAATCGGTAGCGACCTTTTTCTTTAAAGTGATGTTATGCATGAAATGCAATACTTAAGGTGCGGTCGGTTACATTTAATTGCAAGTCATTAAACAGTCTTTTCTTAAACTGAAACATATTGTTTTCATTCGCCTGGACTGGACAATGCGGCAAATTTAACGAGGGACCAATGGCATTTGATGGGGTTGATGAAAGGGGCTTGCTCGTGTTGATGGAGGAGGAGGAGGGGAGAATGGGGGGGAGGGGGAGAACTGGAGGTTAGTGGGAAGTATGGAGAGAGGAATGAAAAAGAGAGGGAAGAGAAGGCGAAGGGAAGGAAGGACGGACGGAGGAAACAGTGATTGTGAGAGGGAAAAGGGAGAGTGTGGCAGGGGGAAGGAGCGAAGGCAGGTGGGCGGAGAGATGAATGGAGACAGTGGGAAGGGAAGTAGAGGGGAGTAGATAAAGGAAAGAGAGGGTAGGTGAGGAGAGTGGAGGGAAGGGCGGAAGGAAGGCAGAGAGGGACAAATGTAAGTGTAATAGGCGTCACGTGTCATCTCACTTAACGTTAATTTTCCCTTTAAGCTTAACGTTGAAAATTAGTTGGTGTATAGCTCACGCAACGTCAATTTCCCCAGTAAAGATAGCGCGGAAACGTCATTGGTGTATAGGCCACGTAGCGTCATCCTCCTCCCACCTAAATTCAGCCGAATATCTATAGGGACACACTGACGGGCGGATGGACAAATTATGGAATTTAGGGAGTGGCCGAGGGGGGGGGGGGTTAATAAAAAGTATATCATTCTTTAAAAAAATTGTGGGCCCGATTTTCTGCAAAACACAAGAAAAAACAAATCACGGTGAATAACAGAACGATCCCAATGACTGACTAAGCTCCTTATACGAAGAGACAAAAGCATGCGATTTGAAGATCGACGTTATTTAAGGTCATTTCATGACGGTGCCTGGAACACGTCTCCGACTGCTGTGCTTAGCGTCCTCTACCGCCCATGCAGAGAACGTATTCCCGAAGCGGCAACAAATGACGTCACAAAACCCCGAGTGCCATGGTCTCGGATGTCGGGATCATGTTGGTTGATCATGTAAGTTCTTGTAAAAAAAAAAACGATCAAACGCGGGTGTCGCTCTCGTCACGGTATCTTAATTTCTGTCTGCCAAAGCTACCGTGGACTGCCACACCGGAGAGCGACCTGCAGCAGAACAGGAGTCTGCCATAATCACCAACGCAGCTCTGTACGCCGCCAGTGTCGTGGCCGGCGGAAGCATGACACTTCTATGACGTCGTAAGGCGGAAATCGAGGGACCACTTTTTTGGACACGGTAAACGCGTAAGTCGAGAACGCGTTCCAGGCACCATAGTTTCACTTGCCCCTTGTCCTTGTGCACGTGGCTTTTGTTTAGATCTAGTAGTTCTATGCACTTTGTCATTCACTTGGATCTTTCCATTTTTCAACGTCATCCCTTGTTTCGTTTTCTGCAGGAGACCAATCTAGGGACCTCTTGTAATGCGCAGATTGCTAGACACTAACCGTCTTAATCCTTAAGACGTGAGTGCCTAGAGTTGATTCTTACCTGGTATCTGAAAACAAGAAACAACATAGAAAGGATCACAAGTTTTCGTGGTTGAATATCGGTAGTGCTTTTCTATGCGACAAAATGGAAGAGTTCCTACCTTCTTTCTGCGCCGGAGGATGATCCAAAGAAAGTTTGAGGTCCCCAAAATCTTGACCTGCAGTAAGCAAGAAATCGGGACTAATATACCCTTCAGGATGGTATCCTTTCAGGCACGTAGCCAGGATTTTGTTTCGGGGGGGGGGGGGGGGGGCCACCCATGACGAAATCCTGTATGAGGGGGAGGGGGGAGAGGAGGTCCCAGCAAAATGGAAGATTTCGAGGGCGGGGGGGGGGGAGGGGGCGGGCCCCATGGGCCTTCCCCTGGATACGTGCCTGTATCCTTTAGTACAATTAGTTCGGCGTTATTTTGAAATCGAATCAGAACTGGAATGCACACATGAAAAATGTTTCCTATATGGTGCAAATGACAAAAAAAAACTTCGCACAAATATACGTAAGTTAGTCTTCTATGTCCAGAGCTCAAATTAACAGCATATAAGTCAATAATATTAACAACGTTTGAAACTGAAAGCCCAGTTTCAGAACCATTAACTCAACCAAGCATTAGAAAAGTTAGAGCGCATAAGAACTAAAGTGTGGATTGCTGAGCGTGTTCGCGTCGAATTTACTATAACGAAAGAAGGACATGGAAGACAAACAGGGGATACAGGCTTTCGAACTTGCAACAAAACGTGTTTTATTTTTCGGTTTCACTTTACCTTTCGAAGATTGATGGGGGAGTGTCGGGTAGAGAGTGAGGCAGGGGGAGAGAAGCGCGAGCTATGGGGCCCTTCCTGCAGCTATGCGTACACGACGGAGGGGGAAGGGGGGAGAGGGTGGAGGTGGGGAAGAGAAGGAGGAGAAGAAGGGGAATTTTAGTTGTTTCAAGTAGTTTGTGGAACATTCTCGAGTCACAGGAACCGAATCCCTCCATTAGGAAGAGCACGGGAAGGGCTGAGCAGGTTTGACACATAAGCTTTAAATCGGTCGTGAAACGATATTCGGCTTAGAATGTTCATGACTTTACAGAGACATACTGGTCCTAGCCTTGCCCAAGTATACTCGATCAGACCGCTAAGGTGAAATCATTGCAGACCTTTCGTGGAGCGCTTGCGTCTCCGGTTTCCAGCCGTCCCAGGTGGTTGCCGTAGACCGCGTACCGAGCGCAAAAAGAGGGATCCCACCAGTTTTGGTAAGGTTCCAATCGGTTGGAGGCAAAAATAAAACGAATAACGGCACACGGTAGGTTGCACACACAAAGCCAGGGGTCATCGCTGACGCGTCTGTATGTCAATGCACAACCTCCCTAGGGTTGACCGAAAGCTCTTCTGGATGACTTATTCCCGCGAAGGAAAAATACAGTTGGAGTTTGTGTGGTTGAGGGACGGCAACATCTTCGCGAAGAGAGACGAGAATGGCCGTCCCATCCGATTCTACCAGCACGCTAACATAGAAAGAAAAACTTGATGGCTTTGTTTCAGTTATTTGTTTCTTGGCTATCGGATTTTAGACCCTCAAGAGTTACTTTGTACTTAGCGTGCTCTGTCACATGTTGTGTGGTACACGTAAATTTTCGCAGCATTAGAAAGTATTGGGACCAGTTCTGTTTTCTTTATGAGATGTCATCGCCGACATTGATGTGTGTGTACTATCGGAGATCAACTGAATGTTATCATCTCGATGGTTTTAGTAAATTTTGTTTCACACGACACGGCAGAAGAGGGGACGGTATAGCCGTATTCGTAATGAATGGGTGGCACGCAGAACATCGCAATCTCACGTTCCAAGCATCCGAATAATTAGCTCTAAGAAGAACCAAATTTCAAAGCAGTTTTCTTCTGCTTGCTTAGTACAGACCCTCTTCTGAAAGCCTTCCAAGCTTTATTCGGGATCTCCGGACGGCACTCGAGGGCCTGGAGGTTGAACGCTGTTTATGCGTTACGGGAGATATTACCATTGATACGCTGGCGCTTTCGAAAAGCCACGTGGTGGATTACTTAAATTTGCTTGCGGAATTCGGAGTTGACTGCCTGATTGACTCGGCCACAAGAGAGGAGCATCTTTTAAACAAGTTGGTGTCAACCTGTATAGATCATTTGAACATTAAAGCGCCTGACACTTTGCTCAGATCAGCCGTGATTGGCCAGAAATTGGCGGACCATTTTTGTGTTGCGTGTCGTTGTGTTCTTGGGGAGAATCTGCCGGAGCGCTCCCAACCCCGACGAACAATCACTATAGTTGACTGGAAATGTTATGATGAGCTCATCAGGCGTTACCGCTGGGAGGATCTTGTTGGCTCGTCAAGTACATCCGAACGGTATGACAGATTTTATGAAGTTCTAAATTCTTTAAAGATGAATTGCATAAAAGTGGTGAGAGTTCGAAAAGGAAGCCTGACCTTCCGTGGTTGGATGCTGGCATTTTGGCAGCAGTTAAGCAAAATGAGCATGGCATGGGCTCGCAGCAGGAATAATCCAAAGAGTAAACAGCCAAGACAAGACTTTAAGATAGCCGGAAACCGCGCCAACGCCATGTTGCGCTGTGCTAAAAGAAGACATTACAAAAATATTTTTTTCAATCATCTTGTGACTTTGCCAAGACATATAGTCTTATAAACGAACTCCGCGGGATTCCATGCCGGCAACCTCCGAATGTGGAGATCTGTTTTGCGCGCGATGCATTCTCACTTGCAAACCACTTTAATGCTTATTTCGTTTTGTTTTCGGGACGTTGTCAAAGACGTGAGGAAAGAATGCTAACATTGAATAGAAGCGTAGTTCCGTCTGCTTCCCTTCCGTGCTTGGACAGGCAGGAGTTGCATTCTTTAATGTCTGGCCTCAGCTCCAACGAACCGGCTGGTGGCGACAACATTGGAATCGGTGAAGCTCCGAAGAAACTTTGACGCCTTGTGTAATGTGCTACTCATTACTCTAAACGAAATACTAACTTCTGGTTGCATACCGGTCAACCAGAAAACTGCAATGCTTAAGCCCTTATTCCAAGGTGGGACTAGAGGAAAGCTCGAAAGTTATCGCCCAACATCCAGCTTGCGTTCGTTGTCAAAATTTTTGGGGAAGCATCTGCTGAACGTTAGGACCTCATTATTCGAGAACCATAACCTATGCCATCCTGCCATTAGGTTTTTCTCAAGGATCGCGACGCACACCCTCTCTTGGAAGAACCATCGGGCGTGTTGAACACCAGCTTTGGCAATACCTTCGAGACCGTTTATAAGGGTGTCGGTTATATAACGAAATACCCGCAAGAGCGAAGCGATCACGACTTCTCATTCCCGTTTACACTTTCTTCAATGCATTTGTGTCTGTTTTTACCGAAGGAAATTGAGCGGCTCCCACGGATATAGCAAAAAAGAGTTTTGTACTAATTAAAAAAGAATACGAATAAAATTCGGAAAGTTTACTGTCGCGGACCGCCGCACTTTGGTGATGCGCCCAAGAATCCACCCTAAACAGGCGGCAGAAGATGCTGGAAAGCCCGCCGGCGGCAGTCTCTGCAACGTCGTCTGCTCCCCTCTTCTTTTCTGGGAAGCGGCTTTACGGCATACCACGCGGAGAAGCCGTCGCGCTAGCGATAACATACCGGCGCCGGCGGAGATGACGGAGAGACGTAGAGAGCCTAGATTTAACAGAGGGGGCAGTAAATACGCCTGCATTTGATTGTCGCGTGGACAGTGAGGCGAGGAAACTTGGGGGGGGGGGGGGGCGACAGGCGGACACGTTTGCAGAAGGTGAACGCTTTTGAGTTTTGACTCCTTGCATGCTGCAGCTCTTTTTGCGAACGAGGCCCACAAACCACGTGACCCCGATCGAGCAGTTGCCTCATCACTTAAGTCTAGGCTGTCTATACCGGCGACAGACATGCTTGAGCACGAACTCTATGCCGTGCGCGCGTCTTTGTTTCCTTCGTGATCCGTGTCCGGGGTCTAGTCGATGAGGTCGCTTTTGCGCGAAAATTAGGCACTATTCTTGAATCAAATCAGTGCCATCCTCGATGGAGTGCCCATAAAAGTAAAGAATGCCATCCACTGCCGGCGTCCTCCGCGGGGCCGCCGCAGCTGTCGACACGGTCCGTACGTAGCAGGATATATATATATATATTTTTTTTTTTTTTATCGGGGTTTTTTGCAGTTTGCGAGAAGCGGTTCCGATCTAGTAGAGGAAGAGTGCACGGAAGCCTCGACCGATTTCTGCAGGCTCAATAAACATGTGCCCGTGACAATACGTGCTACCTTTTTTCCCATGTTATTTGTATGAGTTCAGATATATCTAAGAAGCGGAGATAGCGAAGCGATTTGCGATTGCCGTTGACTTTGTTATAAGCGGTCTCGACAGTAATCAAATCTGCTGTGCTTTGTTTCTTGATGTACCCAAAGCATTCGACAAAGTTTCTCATAAAATGCTGATTCAAAAACTGAATCTGTATGGTTGCAGAGGTCAATTTTAGAGCGCAGCTCTTAGGCCGCCTGTTTGTGGCTTGAGCGCCGCCGGCGTCGCCGTCAC
>JAZHYW010044122.1:0-25785 GCA_037355805.1 Ixodes ricinus | reverse complement strand
ATTGCATTTATTATGAAGTAATCACATGCAATATTTTGAACACTAATTGGCATGTATTATAATCACTTGTTATAATCACAACAAACTTTACGCAACTCGTACAGGGCAACAATTTTTGGTGATGTCCTGATGCGCACATTTTAACCCCTGCAGCGTTGTTTTTACCAGTAGCAATATTTTAGGGGGGGCGTGTCAGGAGGCCCTTGAAGTGGAGCAGGGTGAAAATGGGTTTTTTACTCCGCGATTTTTCTACCCGGGTTCAGTACGCTGGCATGAATAGCGGAAAAGCAGCCAAAACTCACAGTAATTTGTCGTGCACTTGTATGTTTTTTTCTACTATTTTTAGTTCAAAGGAAAATACTCTTGTATTTTTGATTATTGACGCAAAAATGCCAAACATATTCTTTTGACAATCTAGTGACATATTCAAAGCCGTGTAACTCATGAGGTTTTATATTTTGTCAGTTGCCAAATTCTATGCGCGTGTAGTGCTAGCACAAAGCCTTGGAGCTATTGACGGGCATAAGTTTAGATTATTTTTTATTTTCACGGAATATTTTTTATATAAAATTTGAAATATTGTTGAAAATTAGATAAGCAATATTTTGAACACACTTTATCGAAAAGGTGCAATTATATCTTTCCTTCAATATTTTTATCATTGCTGCCGATCCTATGAACTTTCAATTGGCTTGATGTGATTTCCCCTTTTTTCTTTTCTATCTTCTCTTGAAGGGATCGAAGTCGCTCCTACGTTCTCCGGAACGGCCGAGCTGTTCCGCGGAGTCGGTTTTTTCGCTGCAAAGACTGTACTGCTCATTGTTGTGTTAAAATGCAGCGGGTAAATTTATTTTGATTGAGGACACTCGTGCTTGGTTACATATTGTATTTTTCTTAATATTATAATGATGGTAACTGACATTCCTTATTCCGATCGTTGGGGGTGCAGATGACGTTTCACATTATCCGGTGTCTGAAGCCAGGGCAAAATGGGCGGAGAAAACGGTACGAGGCTCTTCATGTAGGCAAACCGGGATCATATATCTTGTTAACACAAGATATATGTAGATCATATATCTGTTTTTGTTATACACAACTTGTAAGGCTTGAAGCACCTCGCCACGGTACACGGTTTTCGCTACGCGGGACGGCTCCATGATACGGGCGTCAAAGGCAATGAAATAAAACAATGACGAAGCATTGTGCTTTTCGAGCCTACCGGAGAAAGAAATCGATACATTCAGGAAGCACAAAAAAAGAAGAATGGGCCGCATTCGGTGCTCTCAAAAAAGTTACGCTCCTCACATGTGCTGTGCGGAGTTCGCTAGCCAGGCCAGGAACCTAAGGTGACATTAGCACGAGATGTAGTCTCCGGCAATATTAAAGACACATTCGCCGATGCTGTTTATGCGGCGGTGCCAAATCCGCTTTTGGGCGGACGCGCTTTATTTTCAAGGAGAAAAAATAACAAGCATTTATTTATTCCCAAATCAAAGCAATGTGTGCCTAGCCAAAGCAAATCTGCAGCATGCCATTAAATAATATTGTCAAATCGCTTTCCCATATTCCCTACGAGGGCTGTACAATCTTTGCATCAAGGTCGGTGGCGACGAAGTGGAGAAACTAAAATCCTACAGAGACATTATAGGTAAGGGGGGGGGGGGGGGGGGGGGGGGGGTGCAACGAGTTTAGGATTAAAATAATTTGCATCTCGTCATTTTTACGTTGTTTATCCTGTCCCCGGGCGGATAGAGAAAACATCCCCTTCATCAAGAGATGTCGCGATCCCGCTGCATAATCGCATAAGCGAAGTTCGGACTTTTTCCCCCACCTGCAGCCGCAAGGAGTGGCAGCCGAAGGAACGTACTGGCGAGGTACCTTACCTGTAACTCGCTCGTCCCTAAGCTGCAGCATAACGCCCCCTAATGTCAGCAGAGAGAGGGAGAGGAAGCGTCCTCCGAGAGAGCACGTCAGCAAGATGTCCTGTACCCGTCCTCGTCCTCGCTCTTTTTATACTTTCACGTTTAGTATCTATTAACAAACACGCTTGTTTTCAATTGTAGCCTACACGGCACTCCGAAGATGACGTCACTAGGAGTGCGACCAGGTGTGACCCTGAAGACTGGGAGTGAGTTGAGGGGTGCCCGAAATGCCAAAGTTTATCTTTTTTTTTTTAAGTCTTAAGCAACTAAGCAACAACTAGAAGTGTCAGAGGGCAACTTCCACAAATTTTTGACCGAAAGTCCGATCACTGCTAGAGAGGATACAACAAAAAAGGGGAAATCGCATCAAGCCAATTGAAGGTTCATGCGATAGACAGCAATAATAATAAAAATAAAAAAAGTAAAAATGGCTTTTTTTTTGATAAGGTGGGTTCAATATATCGGTTAATCTAATTTTCGACGATATTTCAAAAATTATGTAAAACATTTCGTGAAAATAAAATAAACTAAACTTATGCCCGTTGATAGCCCATGTATGGGACTACACCCACATAGAATTTGGTGAGCGACAAATGTAATAACTGCAATGCTCTGACGATGCCACAGAATTGTCAAACGAGATGATGTTTGGCATTTTCGACCTAAATAAACGAAAATACAAAGGTATTGTTCTTTGAAATAAATAATAGTCGAAACGACATACAAGCAAACAAAAAATAACTGAGAGTTCTGTATGCTTTTCGTATTTATACCAGAGTACAGAACTGGGTAGAAAAATCACGGAGTAAAAAACAAATTTTCACCCTCCTCCGCTTAATAGAATTTTTTGTGAAGCAAAATATTTAAAAAATATATATATTTCGAAACAGTTTTTTTTTTCGAAAAAAAGAAAATTACATATATAATTAAAAAAATGGAAAGACCCACCCCGACAAGCGTGTTCGATTTCAAATAGAAACCATTCGCCAGCTTCCATAACCAGTGTAAATGAGTCATTGGACCGCAATTATCAAGACCGTTTGTTAACTATAGAGAAATCCTGCTTTATTAATAAACGGACTTTCTTCTGTTAGAAAAGTTTATATTTCCAGAGTTGCGTCGGCATTTATTTTTTTTAGCTTTCTATGTTTGTGTCGGCGTTTTGAGAGGGAGCATTTGCGAGGGCAGAGCGGCCGAGAGGAGGGAGAGCTTCCCCACGCGGTCGTTAAGAAACGTCTCGGGTTTCAAAAAGGTAGATGCGGGTAGTACACGTGCTTTAAGCTGAGTGTGGCACCCAATCGAGGTGATCCCCTGTATAAAGGGTTTTGCCGCTTAGCATCAAATCGCCGCTTTTTTTACCCGACGTAATAATTTAGCTGGTGGCGCCAGCCGAGACTGCAGCAGAAATGCAGAGGACGACTCTAGAAGGAATTTGGATTTGTCGGTTCGAAGCATCAGGCTGACAGCTCGCCGAGCCATTGTAGAATAGTGTACCACGTGGGAGTGGTGAAATTTGAATAGATTGGTCGGTCCCTGAGGGAAAGGGAGTCCCCTACTAGCCTACAAAAGGAGCGCCGAGAGATTCTTGGGGATTGGCTTCGATTCGATTTTGGGAGACTGGGGACAAAAGTATGGGGTTTTAATTTTGGGATTTTAACTCACTGCTGAGTTGTTTTGTTGCATAATAAACTTGGCCACATTGGCCACCGAAAAGCCAACCAACGTCGCAATGTGTTCCGTGGGATCAAACATTTATATGTTGTTTCTTCTTTTTTTTTTTGGTTATCCACTTCCCGGGGGCTGTCATAAGGTGAACACCGTCATCGGTTGTCACCATCCGGACCAGGACGCCCACCCCCATTCCACGAGGTCGACGAGGAAGTTGACTCCGTAGTTTAGATTTTTGCGGCTCTTTTCAGAGCCACCAAATCGCTGCTTTTTCGGGCGCACTACTGGCTGTCTCTCGTGTCTCATTCAAACGTCAAACTGAGAAAGCAGATGATGCACAAAACAGAAACAACCGTGGCAGACAAAGGTACGTTATTTCTAGAGCAGCATTGTGCGGTTTCAATAATGATGTTTATGACGTGACACGTTCTGCACTGTGAAACTTAACTGAAAACCAAAACAAGTTTATTTTAGCAAATATCCGTCGGAACCAAAAATTCGTATCAAAGCGCGCTTTTTAGATCGGCGCGTCCAGTGAGCCTCCAGTGAATTCGTAGTGCCATCTCTGGATAAGGCAAAGAAACATGGCCGTCGTTTGGTGTCTCCCTGACAACTGCCACGCCGCCGTCGAAAAAAAATAAAATATTGTACTTAGAGTTGCGACTTTAACTTTTAGCGCAACAATGTGACCAGTTTAATACATTTTCTGAAAAAAAGCGTTGCTACACAATCTGCGAAGTTTTTGGTGCCACAAAGCGGAGAAGCGAATGAAGGAAAAAGGGCAGTTCCTGCATATCCTGGTGTCAAGCGAAAACTGGCGCAGCCTTGCAACAAAATGTGATAGAGAAAGGAATTCAAAGCACGTCGTAAGAGTTGCCAAATTAAACCTTTCCGGCTGTGTGTAGAGCGTGTCGTGTCATATAAATTACCTTGTCTTTTTCGCACTCAAATATGTACACGTTTAGTCTCAGGCCCAGTTTCTGCAAATGTAGAGCTAGTAGACCGACAATGATATCAAAGTTTTGGAATCAACCGTTATCTCAACCGAAATTATTAATCGATATTCGAAATATTTAGCTGGTAAAATGGTAGCTGACAAAGATCACGATCACATGGGACGGACTTGCGCAAGGTGCCGAGAACGGGCAACATTTTACCGTTGAACATTTCAGAAAATCACCTATAAATTTTGAATGAGATAACCACTCGTCCTTCAGCTTTGGAGATCGGCTTGGAAACGCTAGTACTACATTTGAGCGTAAAATAAGCATACAACAATGCGTATTTTAAGAGTTGCAACTAAACAAACACTTTTTGTTTATCTTTACTGGGTTACCGTGTATTTTTGTTCGCATTTCTGTTTGGCTTACCGGATCGGATGAAGTAAAGACCGACCATGACTGCTCCAATAAGAAGCAGGAGGAAGAGCGCCTTCAAATTCGTCTGGTTGTTCCTTAAAGAAAAAAACACTAATATCAAGCAGCTGCGAGCATTTTTTTATTTACTTGGAAGATGTTGTAATATAAGCAAGGGGGCATCATCAGAAGAGTTTTTTCAGCAATCACACACAAAGATTCTACATTATATTTATGCAAGCGCCAATAAAGTGCATGAAATAAATAAAACTACTCGACCTGCAATTTACTCTACCAATGGCAAAAACTCGAAATGACTTTTGTCAGAAGTCTGTGTAAACAAAGAGGCACGTAGAAATTAACAAAACGTACCGAGCCCCCATTTATTTGGTCATTATTTATTATATGCAACAGGTCAGGATCTTGCGAAACTCTTCGTCTTGATAATGTTTGTAAGCTGAGTCTTAAGTATGTAGGCATAGTCCTTAAAACACGGTCGCTTAAAATTTTAATACTTACCAACAAAAAAAAATTGTACTTTTTGTTTATTTTTAGTTAGAAATGTCATTAGTTACTCGAGAACATTACACACAACGCTTGCAAACTTAACACGGTAATCAAAATAGACCGCAAATTAAAAAAACAATAATGCGTACAGGATGCAAAAATTCTAGTGTCAAGCGAGAAATGAAGGGCAGCAATCTTAGGGTCCAACAAAATAGCTAGTTTAGTCTCTCAAGTGATGGAGACTTGTCGAGATACTTGAAGTAGACCAGAATATTATTTATTTGTAAGAGTGACTTTTTTTGTTTTAACATATTCATATGTCGTTAACACGAAACCCGTTAATGTGAGTACCCTGCTGCGTAGTGAACATTTCCGGGGGCGAACTGCGGGAATACATGAGTTTACGTATCTTTTTTCTGGACAGCTCACAATATGGGAGCTCTTTGTGGGGGAGTCTATATTACTGAGACATCACTGTGTACCCTCATATAGGTCATAAGTCACTTTAGTCATAGTTCTTAATTTTTTCTTAAATCATGTTTTAAGATTAGCTATATTTAATACAGGGTTTGATTATATAATGCCAGATGCGTCAGCCAGAACACTCTAAAAACGCACCAAAACATACAATAGACGTAACCTAAAAAAAAAATCGGTAGCGACCTTTTTCTTTAAAGTGATGTTATGCATGAAATGCAATACTTAAGGTGCGGTCGGTTACATTTAATTGCAAGTCATTAAACGTCTTTTCTTAAACTGAAACATATTGTTTTCATTCGCCTGGACTGGACAATGCGGCAAATTTAACGAGGGACCAATGGCATTTGATGGGGTTGATGAAAGGGGCTTGCTCGTGTTGATGGAGGAGGAGGAGGGGGAGAATGGGGGGGAGGGGGAGAACTGGAGGTTAGTGGGAAGTATGGAGAGAGGAATGAAAAAGAGAGGGAAGAGAAGGCGAAGGGAAGGAAGGACGGACGGAGGAAACAGTGATTGTGAGAGGGAAAAGGGAGATGTGACAGGGGGAAGGAGCGAAGGCAGGTGGGCGGAGAGATGAATGGAGACAGTGGGAAGGGAAGTAGAGGGGAGTAGATAAAGGAAAGAGAGGGTAGGTGAGGAGAGTGGAGGGAAGGGCGGAAGGAAGGCAGAGAGGGACAAATGTAAGTGTAATAGGCGTCACGTGTCATCTCACTTAACGTCAATTTTCCCTTTAAACTTAACGTTGAAAATTAGTTGGTGTATAGCTCACGCAACGTCAATTTCCCCAGTAAAGATAGCGCGGAAACGTCATTGGTGTATAGGCCACGTAGCGTCATCCTCCTCCCACCTAAATTCAGCCGAATATCTATAGGGACACACTGACGGGCGGATGGACAAATTATGGAATTTAGGGAGTGGCCGAAGGGAGGGGGGGGTAATAATAAAAAGTATATCATTCTTTAAAAAAATTGTGGGCCCGATTTTCTGCAAAACACAAGAAAAAAACAAATCACGGTGAATAACAGAACGATCCCAATGACTGACTAAGCTCCTTATACGAAGAGACAAAAGCATGCGATTTGAAGATCGACGTTATTTAAGGTCATTCCATGACGGTGCCTGGAACACGTCTCCGACTGCTGTGCTTAGCGTCCTCTACCGCCCATGCATAGAACGTAGTCCCGAAGCGGCAACAAATGACGTCACAAAACCCCGAGTGCCATGGTCTCGGATGTCGGGATCATGTTGGTTGATCATGTAAGTTCTTGTAAAAAAAAAAACGATCAAACGCGGGTGTCGCTCTCGTCACGGTATCTTAATTTCTGTCTGCCAAAGCTACCGTGGACTGCCACACCGGAGAGCGACCTGCAGCAGAACAGGAGTCTGCCATAATCACCAACGCAGCTCTGTACGCCGCCAGTGTCGTGGCCGGCGGAAGCATGACACTTCTATGACGTCGTAAGGCGGAAATCGAGGGACCACTTTTTTGGACACGGTAAACGCGTAAGTCGAGAACGCGTTCCAGGCACCATAGTTTCACTTGCCCCTTGTCCTTGTGCACGTGGCTTTTGTTTAGATCTAGTAGTTCTATGCACTTTGTCATTCACTTGGATCTTTCCATTTTTCAACGTCATCCCTTGTTTCGTTTTCTGCAGGAGACCAATCTAGGGACCTCTTGTAATGCGCAGATTGCTAGACACTAACCGTCTTAATCCTTAAGACGTGAGTGCCTAGAGTTGATTCTTACCTGGTATCTGAAAACAAGAAACAACATAGAAAGGATCACAAGTTTTCGTGGTTGAATATCGGTAGTGCTTTTCTATGCGACAAAATGGAAGAGTTCCTACCTTCTTTCTGCGCCGGAGGATGATCCAAAGAAAGTTTGAGGTCCCCAAAATCTTGACCTGCAGTAAGCAAGAAATCGGGACTAATATACCCTTCAGGATGGTATCCTTTCAGGCACGTAGCCAGGATTTTGTTTCGGGGGGGGGGGGGGGGGCCACCCATGACGAAATCCTGTATGAGGGGGAGGGGGGAGAGGAGGTCCCAGCAAAATGGAAGATTTCGAGGGCGGGGGGGGGGGAGAGGGCGGGCCCCATGGGCCTTCCCCTGGATACGTGCCTGTATCCTTTAGTACAATTAGTTCGGCGTTATTTTGAAATCGAATCAGAACTGGAATGCACACATGAAAAATGTTTCCTATATGGTGCAAATGACAAAAAAAAACTTCGCACAAATATACGTAAGTTAGTCTTCTATGTCCAGAGCTCAAATTAACAGCATATAAGTCAATAATATTAACAACGTTTGAAACTGAAAGCCCAGTTTCAGAACCATTAACTCAACCAAGCATTAGAAAAGTTAGAGCGCATAAGAACTAAAGTGTGGATTGCTGAGCGTGTTCGCGTCGAATTTACTATAACGAAAGAAGGACATGGAAGACAAACAGGGGATACAGGCTTTCGAACTTGCAACAAAACGTGTTTTATTTTTCGGTTTCACTTTACCTTTCGAAGATTGATGGGGGAGTGTCGGGTAGAGAGTGAGGCAGGGGGAGAGAAGCGCGAGCTATGGGGCCCTTCCTGCAGCTATGCGTACACGACGGAGGGGGAGGGGGGAGGAGGAGGTGGGGAAGAGAAGGAGGAGAAGAAGGGGAATTTTAGTTGTTTCAAGTAGTTTGTGGAACATTCTCGAGTCACAGGAACCGAATCCCTCCATTAGGAAGAGCACGGGAAGGGCTGAGCAGGTTTGACACATAAGCTTTAAATCGGTCGTGAAACGATATTCGGCTTAGAATGTTCATGACTTTACAGAGACATACTGGTCCTAGCCTTGCCCAAGTATACTCGATCAGACCGCTAAGGTGAAATCATTGCAGACCTTTCGTGGAGCGCTTGCGTCTCCGGTTTCCAGCCGTCCCAGGTGGTTGCCGTAGACCGCGTACCGAGCGCAAAAAGAGGGATCCCACCAGTTTTGGTAAGGTTCCAATCGGTTGGCGGCAAAAAAAAACTGAATAACGGCACGCGGTAGGTTGCACACACAAAGCCAGGGGTCATCGCTGACGCGTCTGTATGTCAATGCACAACCTCCCTAGGCTTGACCGAGAGCTCTTCTGGATGACTTATTCCCGCGAAGGAAAAATACAGTTGGAGTTTGTGTGGTTGAGGGACGGCAACATCTTCGCGAAGAGAGACGAGAATGGCCGTCCCATCCGATTCTACCAGCACGCTAACATAGAAAGAAAAACTTGATGGCTTTGTTTCAGTTATTTGTTTCTTGGCTATCGGATTTTAGACCCTCAAGAGTTACTTTGTACTTGGCGGCTCTGTCACATGTTGTGTGGTACACGTAAATTTTCGCAGCATTAGAAAGTATTGGGACCAGTTCTGTTTTCTTTATGAGATGTCATCGCCGACATTGATGTGTGTGTACTATCGGAGATCAACTGAATGTTATCATCTCGATGGTTTTAGTAAATTTTGTTTCACACGACACGGCAGAAGAGGGGACGGTATAGCCGTATTCGTAATGAATGGGTGGCACGCAGAACATCGCAATCTCACGTTCCAAGCATCCGAATAATTAGCTCTAAGAAGAACCAAATTTCAAAGCAGTTTTCTTCTGCTTGCTTAGTACAGACCCTCTTCTGAAAGCCTTCCAAGCTTTATTCGGGATCTCCGGACGGCACTCGAGGGCCTGGAGGTTGAACGCTGTTTATGCGTTACGGGAGATATTACCATTGATACGCTGGCGCTTTCGAAAAGCCACGTGGTGGATTACTTAAATTTGCTTGCGGAATTCGGAGTTGACTGCCTGATTGACTCGGCCACAAGAGAGGAGCATCTTTTAAACAAGTTGGTGTCAACCTGTATAGATCATTTGAACATTAAAGCGCCTGACACTTTGCTCAGATCAGCCGTGATTGGCCAGAAATTGGCGGACCATTTTTGTGTTGCGTGTCGTTGTGTTCTTGGGGAGAATCTGCCGGAGCGCTCCTAACCCCGAACGAACAATCACTATAGTTGACTGGAAATGTTATGATGAGCTCATCAGGCGTTACCGCTGGGAGGATCTTGTTGGCTCGTCAAGTACATCCGAACTTTATGACAGATTTTATGAAGTTCTAAATTCTTTAAAGATGAATTGCATAAAAGTGGTGAGAGTTCGAAAAGGAAGCCTGACCTTCCGTGGTTGGATGCTGGCATTTTGGCAGCAGTTAAGCAAAATGAGCATGGCATGGGCTCGCAGCAGGAATAATCCAAAGAGTAAACAGCCAAGACAAGACTTTAAGATAGCCGGAAACCGCGCCAACGCCATGTTGCGCTGTGCTAAAAGAAGACATTACAAAAATATTTTTTTCAATCATCTTGTGACTTTGCCAAGACATAGAGTCTTATAAACGAACTCCGCGGGATTCCATGCCGGCAACCTCCGAATTGGAGATCTGTTTTGCACGCGATGCATTCTCACTTGCAAACGACTTTAATGCTTATTTCGTTTTGTTTTCGGGACGTTGTCAAAGACGTGAGGAAAGAATGCTAACATTGAATAGAAGCGTAGTTCCGTCTGCTTTCCTTCCGTGCTTGGACAGGCAGGAGTTGCATTCTTTAATGTCTGGCCTCAGCTCCAACGAACCGGCTGGTGGCGACGACATTGGAATCGGTGAAGCTCCGAAGAAACTTTGACGCCTTGTGTAATGTGCTACTCATTAGTCTAAACGAAATACTAACTTCTGGTTGCATACCGGTCAACCAGAAAACTGCAATGCTTAAGCCCTTATTCCAAGGTGGGACTAGAGGAAAGCTCGAACGTTATCGCCCAACATCCATCTTGCGTTCGTTGTCAAAATTTTTGGGGAAGCATCTGCTGAACGTTAGGACCTCATTCTTCGAGAACCATAACCTATGCCATCCTGCCATTAGGTTTTTGCTCAAGGGTCGCGACGCACACCCTCTCTTGGAAGAACCATCGGGCGTGTTGAACACCAGCTTTGGCAATACCTTCGAGACCGTTTATGAGGGTGTCGGTTATATAACGAAATACCCGCAAGAGCGAAGCGATCACGACTTCTCATTCCCGTTTACACTTTTTCAATGCATTTGTGTCTGTTTTTACCGAAGAAAATTGAGCGGCTCCCACGGATATAGCAAAAAAGAGTTTTGTACTAATTAAAAAAGAATACGAATAAAATTCGGAAAGTTTACTGTCGCGGACCGCCGCACTTTGGTGATGCGCCCAAGAATCCACCCTGAACAGGCGGCAGAAGATGCTGGAAAGCCCGCCGGCGGCAGTCTCTGCAACGTCGTCTGCTCCCCGCTTCTTTTCTGGGAAGCGGCTTTACGGCATACCACGCGGAGAAGCCGCCGCGCTAGCGACAACGTACCGGCGCCGGCGGAGATGACGGAGAGACGGAGAGAGCCTAGATTTAACAGAGGGGGCAGTAAATACGCCTGCATTTGATTGTCGCGTGGACAGTGTGGCGAGGAAACTTGGGGGGGGGGGGGGGCGACAGGCGGACACGTTTGCAGAAGGTGAACGCTTTTGAGTTTTGACTCCTTGCATGCTGCAGCTCTTTTTGCGAACGGGGCCCACAAACCACGTGACCCCGATCGAGCAGTTGCCTCATCACTTAAATCTAGGCTGTCTATACCGGCGACAGACATGCTTGAGCACGAACTCTATGCCGTGCGCGCGTCTTTGTTTCCTTCGTGATCCGTGTCCGGGGTCTAGTCGGTGAGGTCGCTTTTGCGCGAAAATTATGCAATATCCTTGAATCAAATGAGTGCCATCCTCGATGGAGTGCGCATAAACGTAAAGAATGCCGTCCACTGCCGGCGTCCTCCGCGGGGCCGCCGCAGCTGTCGACACGGTCCGTACGTAGCAGGATATATATATATATATTTTTTTTTTTTTTATCGGGGTTTTTCGCAGTTTGCGAGAAGCGGTTCCGGTCTAGTAGAGGAAGTGTGCACGGAAGCCTCGACCGATTTCTGCATGCTCAATAAACATGTGCCCGTGACAATACGTGCTACCTTTTTTCCCATGTTATTTGTATGAGTTCAGATATAACGAAGAAGCGGAGATAGCGAAGTGATTTGCGATTCCCGTTGACTTTGTTATAAGCGGTCTCGACAGTAATCAAATGTTCTGTGCTTTGTTTCTTGATGTACCCAAAGCATTCGACAAAGTTTCTCATAAAATACTGATTCAAAAACTGAATCTGTATGGTTTCAGAGGTCAATTTTAGAGCGCAGCTCTTAGGCCGCCCGTTTCCGGCTTGAGCGCCGTCGGCGTCGCCGTCACCGTCGGCGTAACCGCGCGGTGCATTATGGGTAATATCCTATAATGCATCGCGCGAGCTTCCCCCCTTCGGGGTCACGTGAAACCCCCATGTCACGTGACCCCCAGGTCACGTGACCTCCCCAAGTCACGTGACCCCACGAGGTCACGTGACCCCCTCTCCCTCGAGGTCACGTGGCATCCTCAGGCATCACGTTGCACATTCTAGATTCAAAACGCTGCAGAGTGCGGGCCTAGTGGGAGCGTAGTCAGCAAATACGATATGAAGTTACGCCACGAGCTCCATTTCAAAAACGGTCTTTTGGTCGGTGCCATTTTCAGAGGTCGTGCTTATGACGCGTGTTTCGTTTGCGTTCCGAAGGTATGACCATGCGCGTGCTAGACTGAGATGTACCCACGCTGGACTGTGATTTTGTAAACATTGGAAAGGTGCTAGTCTATGATATCCGTGAAAACATTAATCCGTGGCGAATATTAGCCTCTCGGACAGCTGTAAAGCACGTTGATTTTTTTATTAATGTTTACGAGGCGCCCTCTGCTTTACGTATACCCCGAGAAATATCTTGAAGTGTTCGTGATGAATGCATCGCAAAAGCCATGGATTTATAATTAATTAGAGTCACACGCGACCGCGGCATCGCGCAAGCATGAGCGATGCCATACAGCGTGCGTGATAATGTACCGTCGTGATAAAAAGTTGAATAACAGCGGAGCGCCAACCGAATTAAAGTGCTAAATATCCTGACTCGTTCAAGTACCTTCATCGTTTGATCGTGCCGGGGGCGTTTTTTGGGATGCCGGTGACGCGTCGCCATTTTTGGCTCATAGACGCGCGTCTTACACCACATTAAGACGCGCGTCCCACATTAAGACGCGCTCGCTACTACGCAGAGCGCAAGTCCGTCTGCTTCTTTTTGCAGGGGTTGTGGTGACGTCAGAACACCGAGCTCCGATTGGCTCTGATTGAAGCGATGGTGGGTAGACCTCAAGGCAGCTTGCTTTGAGGACTACCCACTATCGCTCGATTAGGGCCAATCAGAGGTCGGCGTCTTTCTGACGTCATTAAACCCCTACAAAGGAAGCGGACGAACTCTTGCTCTGCATTAGTCTGCTGTGGCTGCCGGTAACGTGCCACCGTTTTCAAGCGCGCTTCTATTGGTCAACTGTAGATCCTGGCGCCGCGCCGCCGTGACAAAGTACATTGGCGACGACGATCCACCATTCTTGGCTCAAGTGCCTCCAAGAAAGCACCAGCTTGGCGGTACTGCTTCATAAAAACCATCCAGAGCTTTGGACCGAATTGCATCGCCGAGCTCCCTGACTGCGGGCAGCCTTGTCGAGTCCCGCGCAGTGAGCACGTGCGTCCTTTCTTATTTGCAGGCCTGCTTGTTTGCTCACTTCAACGCCTACTCGCTCTGATCTAATGGAAAGAGCAATAGACGCCGTTCTAAAGCCATCAGTCCTAAACCCCTCTATCGTGGGAAAAGTGTCACCATTTATTGTTGTGGAAATGCTCGTGACATGTGCCGCGCTCCACTTCTGGGAAGTATATACGGCGCTCTGCAAACAGCTCACGTGAGCTCCCCGTGCCACACGTAAGCCTGCCTGCAGCCCGTACTGGGCACCCGTCCGCCTGCCGACCTATGACATCGCACACGGCGTTCGCTGCACGCTGACTCGTGGCACTGGCCAGGCGACGGCTGCACTGCACTGCTAAACGCTCATCGACAGTGGGGGCCTACGTCCGCCCGTTGGAGTCGACCAGCTCAGCTGTGTAAACTCACTTCGATGATATTCGCAGGGATGCGTGACTCGTGCATCGACGCGTCGTGCGCCACTTTTAAAACATGAGGGGGTGTTATATCCGCCCGCTCATGATCATGTGTAGGCCACCGAAAAGAGATTTCGGAAGGCTGCTGTTTAGTGGAGATTATCAACTGTTACATACAAGATATAGTTCAAGGAAATCAGGTTGTGATCATTTGTTGCAGGAGGACTTAAATAACAAGCTTTTCACATGCTCTGCTTTAGACGTAGTGTACAACGCTGTCAAAGCTGCAGTTCATTTGCACGCTTTCTCGCGCAAACATATCCATAGATGAAGCCATGTGTGTGCGCCAGTAGGCTTTACAGCGTTGCATACTAAGTATAAAACGGAGTAAAGACAATTTAAATCAGAACATTTGACTGCCGCCAATGTCTCTGCTCATGCAGGCAAGTGCTTTGCATTTACAACCTTGGCCAATGCAGCGTTCACGCACACGGAGCACATGCTTACACGTGCTGATGGCAGTGAAGCACCCAGCCACAGCCATGTATGACGGTTCAACACATTCTGGGTTGACGGCTCCAGTTTTGCTAGTTGGTAGAAATAAGTACCGTATTAAGACTAACGATAACCCTACTAATAGGTTAGTATATGTGATCAGACCTGCTTTTGCGTCGTATTTTGTTTCGATTATTTCTCACTTGTTATCACTTAACACTAATTTGCACGCAGTGCAAGTATCGTTTGTGTTCTATTCATTACAACATCAATGTGAGAGGTCAAATATCATGCTTCTACTTTTAGCCGCCATCAAGGGTGAAGTAAAAAGTGTCGACGCCGTTGACATCGAGAAAGCCACCTGTCTTGAGCCACGGATAGGGAGGGTGGCAGGAGTAACCTAGGAACAACCCGAGCTCCGCAGGCCCAGGGTTCAATGGGGCAAGTGCAAAGCAAAGCGGGGCAGACACAAGGCCAAGTGGATCAAACGCAAGGTCAAGCGGTGCAGGGCCGAAGCCATTAGCCAAGCGTCGAACACGGGAGAGCATGCCTGCCGGCCTTCTGTTTCTAAAAAATAAAATGTAAAAAAGCGCTATATCAATGTATATAAATTAACTAGACCTGTTCTTGGTGGCAGCAAGCTGAAACAATTATCCAATATTGGTTGCTATGAGGAAAAGGTGGATGCCAGATATTGGCTAGGAGAATTTGACCAATAGAAAACAATATTGGGGAAGTTCATGCTGCCAATACAGGCTAGAAGAGGGCAACAAATATAGGGCAATATTTGGGAAGGTGCTGTAGCCAATATTGGCTAGAGTAAGTACACCAATATCATATATTATTCAGAAAAATGGGTGTGGCCAGCGTTTGACCGAAAGCGTAAACCAATATTGGTTTGTATTGGGGAAATTTGCGTAGCCATTATTGGCTAGAAAATGTGTATCAATAGTGGTCAACATTGGGGAAGATCGTGTAGCCTTTATTGTCAAGAAAACGTGTACAATGGTAGAAAATATTGGGGCAATTCGTGTAGCGAATATTTTAAGAAAATATGCCCAATATGGGTAATATTAAAGAAACTCTTATACCAAATATTGGCTAGAAAATGTGCACTAATGTTGATCAATATCTGGTCCACAGCCAATGGCGATATGGGCACAAAACAACGTGCCAATATCATGCGCCGCGATGCACGTTCCCATATCGGCCAATAGTGTTGACATATTTACTAATGTGGGACCAAGATACGACCAATATCGGTGTGCTACCTGGGTATATTTGTATTATGTTCCAACGACTCACCAGGTGAGGAAAGAGTAGGAAAAATATAAACATGTGGATTCTCTTTATCAGAAAAACAATTTTATTCGTTCCGTCTCCTATTAATAGGGCGTGAATCTTCCGGTGCTTATTTACACTGAAAATCGGCAGGTATTTTTCGGCGCTTATATATTGTCAAATATCGGCGAGTATATCATAAACGATTGCGTTCATGTCTAAAGGAAGTGGGGTTCAACCAAAACAGTCCCATTGAATTTTTTTTTTAAATCGGTGTTTTTTCGTTTTATGTAATTTTGTACGTATTGAGACCGACGTACGTTTATCGGTGTTATTCGGTTAAAACCAGAAATTCTGCGACCTATACCTTTCGGTCACCAACAAGCAAAACTTCCGTTGCAGATGATAAATACGCTTAGGAACTACGGAAAAGTGAAAGGAGAATGAATCCACAGTGCGCTGTTCCTCAGTCTGTAAAGGCAATAATCGAGTATCCCGGCATCGGCCCCGATACTTGGACACCATATAAGACGGCTGTTTTCTAATGTTTAGATTGTGTCCAAGTCCCACTTGACACTGCGATTTCCAATACTCTATTACACTTTAAGTGTTAGCATAGCAGAAGTCACAATCGCAAGCTCCGCGCTTTCAGAGTCGCTTACCATGCACGCGCGCTCGTGCAGTGCAAGCACTCATCAAAGCTAGAGCCATTGTACAAGGCAGCGTAGCTGCCAGAGAAGCGACACGGCTCAAAAATATCTAGATGCACAAGCCAGAAGCGCCGATAGCGATCACCATTTTGGGCCTGGGAGATTGCCATGGTAACCGTGGTGCTAGCGACGCTGGGTGGCAACTTTTTACGTGTAGTTTCGCTGATGTCTTCATTAGTTCATTGAAAAGTGATTAAATATGTTTTCTTTAAGATAAGGAAAGAGTGATACCTCAAACGTCATCCTGGTAGTTATTCCTACGGCCCGGTAATAGTTGCAGGGGCGTAGAGGGAAATAAATAGTTTTCAAGTGGGGAAGGAACGCATTTTTTTAGGCTAGGTGGTCAAAGCTACCACCCGTTACGATGATGACAGCGCTATCATCCATCCATCCATGCACAGTTCTGTCGGTTGCTGTGGAAACCGATCCAACTCAGCTCATTGCTATGGTACCGCGTGTGACCAATCGCGGCGAGAGGCGGTACAGGAAAAAGCGTGGCGCTACTCTGGCCGCTGCGCTGCCATATACAGTGGCTCTAATCAGGGCTACAGGCTTGCGCTTGTGGCATTGGCTGCGTCTGCTACTTAAAGGATGCTCGAACCGATATTTGAAATCTCATAATTATTGCCCGAGCGGGCTTCACGGGATGGTACTGTACCTAAAAACGATATTCAATCAGACGGATGGTGCCCGAATTATTGTATTTCTTTGAATTAAGAGCGAATCATCGGCCGGAAGCCGCCGGCGCGAGCAAGTCCTTCTGAGAGCAGGCGTAGCGGAACTGACGTGCGCATTCTCGGCGCCCCCAGCGCCCCTGGTGCCTCCGCGCATTCTCCTCGTTCGTTGGTGCTCGCCTTGATTCTTCGCTCGGCGGCTGTTCTCAAAGCGGCTGGTACTGGTGTTTTGGAAGTTATGCCGCGGAACTGCTGGTGCTGCTGCTCCTGCTGCTGCTGCGGCTGCTGAGGCTGCTGCTACTGCTGCTGCCGACGATTTTATACGTCGCCATACTAGTAAAGAGATCGCAAAAGGCAATGCCGAACGCCGACCAGCCGAGGTCGCGGAAATCCAAAATATGGGGCAGAGCCCGCGTGGTACTATTAGCGGCGAGAGTTTTGGTGGCGCCCTCTATGAGTTCGCGCCCTTAGTGACGTCATGGTACGTTGCGAACAACATGTTCGATGGTGTTCGTATGCAGCATGGCGGAAGCTTGGAATCAGTTGCGCTCTCAACGGAACACTGCCAGCACCGTCAAAATTAAAGTGTCTTCATTCCTGCTTATTTCCGTCAATGATAAGTCTCGTTCTGACGTCATAGTCAGCTGTTCAGCTAATCGTGGCAGGCCGACCAAATGCGACGCTTTCGGTCGCGCACGTCGCCAATACTCTGTTTCACCTTGTGTTGTACCGCAGGAAAGGCTACAAGCGCGAGCTCCTTGCTCTAGGGCACACCTCGGCGGCACAAGCTCTCGTGCACCAACGGCAGCTGCCAACGCTATGAGCTCGCGCTTCTAGCCTTCGCTGCGGTACAACATAAGGTGAAACGGAGTATAACAATAACAAACGCCACCCGGCTTAGCGCCTGGCTTGGCTTGGCTCCGTCTGTCTTTTGAGGCGAATGAGAATGCGCACGTCACGAAGCGAGCTTTCCACGACGCTCACCAGGGGTCGCGTAAAATTGTATTTTTCGTGTTTATTCAATTTTATACGCCTTCTCGCTCAAAACAACGTCATTTAGAAGTAAAGGACATGCTATGTATGCCATTGCGACCAAGAATTTCCACCCAAAATTTCGGTTCAGCATCCCTTTAAGGTGAAACGAAGTATGGCCTCACTAGAGCGACAAACAGAAGTCAATGACACCGGCGAGCCCCGATCACGTGCAGCATGCACGCGATGGTTCCATTCACAGGCTTCCAATCACTCGTGCTTACTACACGAGCACCGAGAACCTGCAAATCTGCCAAGGGTACGTCGCGTGTTTGCTGCCCGTGCTGGTTGTTTCTGTTTTGTCGCTCTAGTCAGACTGGGGCATAATATCCGTGTCCCACAATGAACGTTTGCAAGCATGGCGTCTCGACTTGGTGCCCCATGCGTGCAAATATTTGCAGCGTGCGCGTGAATATAGCTTTGACAGGCCTGTAATTTCACATGCTTCCTCACACGAGGAGCGAACATGGCGGCCGCCAGGTGCCCTTTTGCAATCGTGTATACTTTGGGACAACTATTCTTGGCAATGAAGCCAAAGCTAAGGTACCCGTGCGGTCGCTCAGAATGAGCGCCAATCACAGCTATGCTCTGCGCGGTATTCACTCCTTCAGAGATTAAAAAAACGTTGTCTCCGAGTATTTAAAGCGTGCATGCTGCACGGTCTGGTAAAAAAGCTCTAGCATTTTCAGCGACGAGCATGGTGCACTTCGCTGCAACAGCGCTTGCCCAGTGTCCCCGTTATGCTTTAAATTCGAGTAATCGTCAGCGTTATTATTTTGAGGGCTTTTCGCACTGCAGGCGCTTTTGAGGTGAAACAAACTGTGACTGCTATTTTGAGGCGTTATTCAGTTTGAATGCTAAAATATCTGATCTAATTAAGCAAGTTAATGATTGTGCCAAAGTAAACATTTGGCTATTTCTAGCATATTGCAAGTGCGTATTTTCCAATACAAAAGCAAAATACCGTGGCGAAACACTATACCCAAAAGAGAAGCACTTCTAACGGTGAATCTGCTTTAATTTTGTAGACAGCCAGTATCCATCAAAACTAAACGTACATCATTCGAGACAACACTACAATAAATAGCAAAGCCGATAGTGCTAAAGAGACACGACCATAACATGGCCTCAAGGAATTTGTAATGTTTCTACCCTTTGTGTATGTGTTTTGTTCTCTCTTCCGCGATAATTGTTTATTAGTTTGCGTGTGCACTACTGCACCGAGAAACTGAGGCAGATTAGAAGGTGAACGCGCGCGAGGACGTGAGAACGCCGAGCTCATGATGAAATGATGCGTGGCGAAACCCAAACGTAGCTGCCTGTCTCCATTGCTCTCGTCGAACGAGTTATGACGCGGAATGCTGGTGTCCGGCATTTTGGTTTCGCATTCGAGGGCGGTCGACGCGTGCAGTGGAGACGAAAGCAAATAGCTTTGTATGCCCACTAATCACTTAAAACAGTTCTGGCGTCCTGTCGTCCCCATGCGCTCACATCTCCTCCTCCCTTCAGTTTCTCGGAGCATAATCCGTTTCACATTACCTCTGGAGGCTCCCGACGCCACGATCTTATGGAGTCAATCAAGCTGACCCAAATGCGCATCCACACGGCGCTCATCGCCTTTGTATATTTGCTATAGTCGGCTTAACCAAACACGCTGAGATAATGATCCATGTACTGGCGCTTTTCTTTTCTCTCGGTGATTAGTTTAGGTGCAGAAAGCAAATTCACTTAAATGGCGAGTGTCAGAACGATAAAATTTGGCGATGGTTGATGGGCTACATCGTATACCGTAGCTTCGGCTACACTCGAACCTAATGTAAAAAAGGAGAAGAGTTCGGCTGAGCGTCAGACACCTATTTCGCATTATGTCAGTGATTACGCTTGACACGCGATACATTACTTTATCCCCAACCACCTTTACAACGGAGTCTGGTGCTATCGTCAGCGGCGTCGCTTTCTGAGCCGGCGGAGTCCGCAGAGGCTGACGCCATTTCGCTCTCCGGTCGTTCATTCATAATATCAAACTCGGCCAATACAAAAAAAGCATCGAGGGCCAAAACTGGCTTTGTTGCCCTTCATGAAATGTAATAACAGACGGATAGCGCTAACTCAGCAATTGGACCCGAAAACAGATGCTCAGCGTCCTTCGACGTGTTGACTGGACACTAAGGCCAGCCGAACGCTGACGTCATACTTGGGTCCAGTTTGCGTTTTCGTTCGATCGTACAGTTATGACATCGAAAGTATTGTGCATCTGTGGTTATTCTTGGTTGTGTTGGCTGGACCCCAAGGAACGTATGCGGCGAACTGCTGGCAAACATCGGCCGGCGCCACAAGCCGCTATTCTAACGCTGCGCAAATGTAGGGGGAACGCCGGAGTGCGAAACTCACCGCATGTACACGGCTTATTCCTCCACTGGTGCCGACCTCTTTAGGTCATGAAAATTTGCCGCTTTTGAGCATTTGTGCATAAGCGTTATGGTAAATAAACGACATATTCCGTACTGTATTTCATGATCGAGCCTGCCTAACTGAAATGAGACTCGAAACGTAGCCGAAGTTAATCAGGTGCAAGCTGTCGGAGTTAAGAATTTTGTTCACATATTGTATGAATCACAGGGCGAGCATTAAAGAGCTGCGAATAGTTTGTAATATTTTAGTGAATTATAAAAAAAATATTGCTTTTGATTAGAACAGGTGTAAAAAAATATGGTGAAAGTTTGCCGAGTACTTTAATTACCATTTCCGGATTTAGTCTCAGACAACTTCACATGAGAGGAAAATCTCCATTGTAAGTTGACTACCTAGATGAAATCAGGAAATCGTTTAATGAATGGTTTAGGAGATTTTTTTAAATCACAGTATTGACGGCAATTACATTGAGAGGCAACTCCAATTGAAGAAAATGAAATATTGCGACGAGGAAGGCGACGACGCTGGGGCCATGACAGAGCCTGACCATCGCGCCCGAGGCTCCGCGCACGCGATGAGGCTTCCATAAAGTATTTCTATGTCAATGAGTGAATACGTTCTTTTTATTTGTAGCCGGTCACAGATAAATCGTAACATTTGTTAGAAGTGGGCTGTACAACGTCTTTAGTTTTTTCATTCTCATCTCTCAATACCTTGGCTGGAGCAGTCCTCCGTTCTAGCCGATCGACCTCCGAAGCATAGCTCCCACCGCACAACCCCGGCTCAGCGAACTGCCTTAAATACCTAATTGACAGTGAGACAGTGGTTCAAATAATGTTACTACGAGGTTTGCTTTAAAGTTTAGAGCGTCGTGAACAAGATGTTCCAAACAATAAGTCGAGGGACACACGCGAAGTTATGGTTCCCTGCAGGGATTGTGAATTCCCCGACCCAGATCGTGACGGCATTAGGCTGTGGCGGGCAAAGAGGTCGGCAATGAAGAGGAGAGAGTCTGCGGGTTCAAGAACAATTTCTTTTTATCTGCCCGGCAGCAGACCTTTGTCTATCAATGTCGTTTATTCTGTTTTTCTCTGTGTGTGTTTGTTTCAGTCTTCTCTCCTGCTTCCTTCATCTATCAGCCGGACCGTCCTCTTTAAACGAATGGGAAATGTGACGAAGAAGACGAGGATGCTGGGGCAGTAGCAGCGTATACACGTTTGCAAGAAGGGCTCCCGTGCGCCGCCATTTGGGCGATGCTGGCGCCGCCTAACGTTTCCGCCATGCTGGGGTGCGCCAGGGGCACGTCACTGGGGTGCGCAATGACAAGATGGCGGCGTCTGCTGTGTCGCTGACGGCTCGGATTAGCGACACACTTACTGTTTCGGAACGCAGGGGGAGGTATCCACTCAGATTCGTAGCATCAAATATTGTAGGACGGGTCATGTTTAAGGGTTGCAGAGCTCTGACGTTTTAACGATCGCAGCCTCTGTTCCAGCACGTCGTGGAAGCAAGAGCTGCCGCGAGCGCAGCCATCGTTGATGCAATGGCCATGCGGTTTCTGGCGCTTTCTGATGAAAGCCTGAGATTTATACTTCGTTTCACCTTATGTGCGAGCGAAGGCAAAGCTGGAAGCGCGAGCACGAAAGCTCGGTACGTTCCGGCTTCGCTGAGCGCGCGAGCTGGGGAGAAACGCAAAAGTGCTGGTCTCGCGCTTATAGCTTTGTGTTCGCTCGCAGATAAAGTGAAACGAAGTATAGATATTCTTCTAATTTTTCGATTTGTTGCTGGTTTACGTATTTTATTTAACTGTTTGTGGCTTTTTGCAGTCGAAGAGAACACCTGCATGTTTTATAAATATATATATTTTTAATTTATTCTTGCGCTCAGTTGTGTATGCTTCGGCAAGAGACGCTTGGCAACATTGTTCGATAAGCAGCGAACGTCCTGGCTGGAGAGTAGGCTCACCCTGACCGCGGTGCGCGGTTCGATGCTAAGACGGGATCCCACTTGCAAAGGTGTATAGTTGCTTCCTCATTAAGTAAAACCATGACGCGACATTGGAGCCCCTGATTGGTTACGTTTAGGCACGTCACAAATTCACGCGCCGGTCGGAGGGTTAAAGGCGAGCCAGTGTTTCGCGCGAACAGAGATGCCACCACAGATATAGAAATGCCTCCTCGAGAAATTTTCTTTGCTGGCGGGGTGCTTGCTTGGCTGGGCTTACGACCCTATCAGGAACCGACACAGCAATTTTGGCGTTTTGCTTCTACACGCGAATTAAAACTCGAGACGCTTTCAGTGCTCCACCACGCGGTATTTGGGTTTGCATTCCCCATCAAAACTCACATTTCGTTTACCGGCAAATATTCATCGTCAGCCGCGCCCACCGTGGCGCCATGTAATGTGCCGCCGCAGACTGTCGCCGTGAAGCGGCTTGAGTGTGGGGGTCGAACAAATTAACACGCGCACCAGTGATAAGCCCCGTCGTCCCCCACAGCGTCTCCAAAAGGGCAACCCCAGCCTCCGTCCTTGGTGAAGAACCCGCATTCCTATCTTAAACAAAACAAAAAAAAACGAGCGCGAAGAGCGAAACGCTTATTGTCGTCCCCTGCTTGCAAAAGAGCGGAACATTGGGATAGGCCAATCAGGGCCCTGGATTTGCTACATGGTTTTACTCTGTGTGCAAACGGCAATACGCGCAGTGGCGTCCCTGACCATCGCCTGCCAGACTCCGAGCATACGGCCCGACTTGCGTAGAATCTTTCTATCTCATCGAGAAAAAGAAAGTTAGAGAAATAAACTCCTCATTTTTAGACAACTCCTAGTTCGAGTTGTTGTTATCCAAGAGGACACCTGCTGGACCCTTGGTTGTGGTGCTGGTTCCGCTGTACCGGATTCCTTATGTTTTGATGTGGGCCAACACCGAGTGCCACAGGGTCGGCGGAGCTCGTGATGTGCAACAATCCAACTCTCCAAGGATCACGAGAGGAAGTGTGGGATGTGGAATCGAGCAAAATTATGTGCGAAACGAGAGGGCTCTCGGACAATCCCAGCAAGTATGTAGGCATCGAGGTAACCTACACATACCTGACACACGAGATGGTCCGGTCTGTTTTCAGTGTGATGTTGTATGGCTCGGTCGGGTAGAGTAAGTGTCTGTGCCTCACGAATTAATTCTGCGTCCCTTCTAGCGCACGCACGGAAAGGGGATGGAGGAGCAGACTGTTGTCTTCGGCATTTTTCAGCTGAGTGCGGTGTATCTTTTGGTTCTCGGTCCTGTCTTCTCTTAGAGAGTATGTGTCTCAGCTACCTAGTGGGGTTGCTAGGCGAAACAAGATCCCGTCTACCTCCTGCATTTTACATATATGCTCCACTCCAGGAGTGACTCAAGTGTAGGATGTTTTTATATATGTACAAGGGCGAGTCACAAAGTATTTGCTCTATTGTTTTAGCCAGGTTACAGGCTGTAAATGCGAAGTCAACATATCCATTCTCATCGGTGCACATTTCTTGGGCTGGCCCGAACCTATCTGCCGGTAGTCTCCGCGGCACGGCGCCGTTCTCAGCTGTTGATGATAGTGGTTTTGCTTCACACGTCCACGGCGTAAGAGCAAAAAAGTATGATTCGTTTTCTATTAAGCACGGACGAACGCCCATCGAAATCCACAGGGAAATGCAGCCCACGTATGGGGAAAGGCGTCTCGCTTTGAGGAGTGTGAGGTGGTTGTGTAGGGAGTTCGCAAAAGCCCCTGAAGACTTGCATGACAATCATTGTTCAGAGACGCCGCGCCGCGTTCGTCGCTGACTGGCGACAACGTTTCCTGCGTGTATACAATGGTGAAAGTAGATCGGCGTGTGCACCTCAAAGACATTCTCCGGGAGTGTTTACGACATCGTTAGCGGGTCCTTAGGGTACCGTATGGTTTATGTCGGTGGGTGCCTAAGCAGTTGGATGGCATTATGAAAATCAAGCGAATGATTGCTTCACTGATTCATCTGGCAACGCTATGCCGAGAAGGGTGAAAGTTTCCTGGACTGCATTGTTACTGGCGATGAAACAGGGATACTGCATTTCACAAACGGAATAGAAGCAGCAAAGCATGGTATGGAAATATCCGGGTTCACTTGTGACAATAAAAACTCAGTTCAATGCCATCTGCTGCGAAACTAATGTTAACGGCCTTCTGGGATCGCCGGGGAAGGCTCCTGCTGGATTTCATGCCACAGGTTACAACCATCAATGCCGACAGTTATTGTTCCACACTGTCACGTCTGATTGCTGCCAATCAAGCGAAAGCGCCGAGGTAGTCTCGATGTGCACAACGTGGTTATCCTGCACGACTATGCGAGGCCACATGTGGCAATCAGAACAGCCGACAAGCACCGGTCATTTCACTGGGATAGTCTGGATCACCCAACATGCAGTCCGGACCTCGCCCCTGAGTGATTTCCACGTTTTCGGTCTGCTAAAACAATTACCCTGGCAGGACAGCGTTTGACGTGCAACGATGAAGGCAAGACAGCAGTCCGTCGGCGGTTCCACAGTCAGCCGGAATAAATTATAGCACAGGGGCTCCTAGATTTAGTTCTGAGACGGCACAAATGCCTGAACCGGTGTAGGAACAATGTTGAAAAATAGTGTGAGGTACGCCAAATAGCACGTATTTTTGTAATTACCTGTGTATACATTATTTTGGCTAATAAAACACAGGGACAAAGACGTTTTGATTCGTCCTCGTATTTAGTGAGTGTTGTGCCAGTGTTTTCTAGAAGTGTAATTTTTTCAAACTCGTAATTTTCTTTTAGTGTCCGTGCAGTATTGTAATTTTGTTAGTACTCTGTGTGCAGGCAGGTAGCTTTAGATTGCCTGAACCTCTGCAGTTGTAGAAAAAGGAAATGCTACGTGACCGCGGGTCTGTCTGGCTTCTCGGTTCTACGGCGGCCGTGGTCGTCTGCCTTGTGGTTTAAGCGGCGTCAACTTAAGTTTCGCAAGCTCAGGCGTGGTTAGATAATCGAGCAAGGCTTCTGGTCTGCCTTTAATATTGCCTACATTCATATTCTGAGGAATGGGCAGGACCTTGATGTAAGGTATAGAGCCTCATGGGGGTGGAGCAGGTTGGCTGTCTGGCAGATGTTGGATACCGTATTCATGATGTTGAAAAATAGACCGGCCTTGGGTGG